>JARFJB010002044.1:562500-675000 GCA_036346205.1 Vesta saturnalis
TAGTATTCTAACCATACGTCTAATAAATATAGACAATAAATGTAAAAAATAAAATTCAATATCTTTTTTTAATTGAATAACACACTAAAAGAACATTAAATATAGAAGGCACCACGGGTGTTATAGGAATAATGCCCTCAGTGAACATACATCCCTCGGCCAGATGCCCTCGGGAAGTACACTGTTGACCTCGAGGCATTATTATACCCGTAACACCCTTGATATCTTAAAGGGGGGTTCAAGAACTTTTTTCGATCCAATTTTGACCCTGATTTCTATCAATATTACTAGGAAACATTGTCGAGTCCCGTTTTGGGGACTGTTTACATGAATAGGGGAAAAGCCATGTGTACTAAGAGGGCAATGGGACACAGTGCAATTTTATGCAGAGCGAGAGGACAATAGCGATAGAATATTCACAAAAGTATCACCGTATGCATGCTTCTTTAGCATAGTGTCGACATAACTAGCCGGAGAACTTTTGAGGTATTACGGTCATGACCTGGGAAATGGTCGAAGTGGTTACTTGTCAAAGTGGTAATTTGGGTAATAATAGTTATCAAACCAGTACAAAAGTATCACTGTATGCTTCTTTAGCAACCTACGTATCTAACCGGGGAACGTATTACGATCAAAACCAAGAACCCTCAAATTTGAACTTTATTGTATAACTTTTACAAAGATTCAAAAGTGATAAATTCTAACATTCTTCCATATTTACACACTCGGTTGAAGACAGTACCAAATTGAAATTTTCAGGCTCTGAAACTGCTTGCTTCTCGGATAACCTCTGCTCCCTTTTCTCTTTCATCTTTGCCATTGCTGCAACTCGATATTCCGGTTGTCGAAATGGCATGTTCCTTCGTTGGCGGGGATCCACTATCTTGGGTAGAAGTTCGTCACGATAAATCTTCTCCATTTTAGGTTCTATTTCCTCCCAAGCCTCTATTGCCTCCTCTTTACCGATTCTCTCGATCCATATGTCCTTTATTGGATTGAAGGTATCTTCATTATTGAAATAGACCACGAAATCCAACCATTCTCTTTGAGTACAATAAAGCTCAGCACAGCATTGGTAGAAATAGTTATGATTTCGCTTGAGGCGAAGTACACCTGGCATCACCTCCAAAAACTTGTCATTTTTACGGTACGGAATCTGGAGAGCAGGCATATTCGGGCACTTGACCTCAATTATTCCATCCTTCCAACAATACCGTCTGGCGAGGCCGCGAAAATTCCATTCTTTACCGATATGAAAAACCCACACACTTCAGCAGCTCTTCCAGTCTTCTCACCGTAGGTTTTTCTTGCCTCCGGCTCCAACCGAAGTCCCCTTGCACAGTCATCTCTGAGCGATTTTCCAGCAGATGGCTTTTCGCAGTAGAGTAGGTCCTTGATGAGGCACTTATTGTCCGTGGAATCTCGCATCTTGTAAATTCGCCCAACTTTGCTTCCTGTTATTCGATTCCGCCTCTCATGGAACCACACGTCCGAGATAGCAATAGCTTCACCACATGTTGCTAATTCAACCCTATTTCGCACATTTGGAAGAACTTGCAGCGAATGTATCTTCTCCTCGCACAAGGATTTGAAGAGTTCCGGTTTTTCATTTTCAAGATCAGGTTTTCTAACATTGGTTCCATAATTAGCAGAGCCGTCATTTGAATTAGACGCTGCATTTGTAATCTTTTTCGACTTAGTTTCGATTCTAGATTTGGATTTTACTTCATTTTCCTTGTTGAGGGTTTCTGACAAGGCCGTCCAGTTTTCAGGAGCTGATACTCCGTGGACAAGTTCATAAGCCTGAGGAAGTCAGAACGGACCGAATTAATGGGAGAGGATAGAGCAATGACCCCTAATGTCGTATCCATCCTTTTGAGATAGAATTAGATTGCTGCACCTTACAAAAGTATTATTTACAGCACCTGTGATCTCCAAAAACATGATTAGGGATGTTCAAAATGTCCACCCTCAAAGTAAGAAAGCTTGTGCTACTTTCTTCATCAATTTGGTGCTTATTGCTGTAAATAATTGCAGAGGAGAAGGCAGTGCAGAGTTTTTCGTTTTAGCTTTTAACAATTTCCTGAAGGTAATCTCGCACTTGGTTTCATTGGCTATTTTCATCAATGATTTCTCCACACATTTCACAGCGTGATTGATGCACTCAATATTGCGAATTGTTACTTCTGGGTAGCGGATGCTGTCGTACACTTCGTTAAAAACTGTCCCCATCTCCTATCATATTCTTGTAGATTAGTCCATGGAATGGTATGCTGTCTTGAAATTTCTTTACTATCACGACAGCTTCCATACTTTGGGATGAACCGTTGTACTTTTTGCAGTTCGAGTGTTCAACTTTCTTCCCACTCTTGGCGTTACTTGCACAAATCCTGCAGTACTTGTTCAATGTTCCAAACCCTAAGATTTTATTTGTGCTCGCCCCCATTATGTAAGCCATTCCAGTCAAGGAATCAAAACTGTGACCGTATGATCGCTTCGACCACGATCCATCTACTGCCACATCGATACAAGCAAGTCTATCATCAACCACCATGACGAACTCTTCAGCGGATTCAGCTTCGGCCGTTCCATTAAGCTTGGGGACCATTTCAACTGCCCGTTTGAGAAAGGCGTAAAATGTTTCTTCACTCTTCTGAAACGTAGGGAAGCTTGGGCAGCGCAACTCTAAGGCAGTGAACAACGAACGAACCTATCAGTGGCAGAAAGTTAATTGCTTGAATTCATAGTGAAGCTACATAATACCTGTTGAAAACTTGAACCAGAAACGTACAGTCCCCAAGTCAGTGCCTCGTTGACAGATTTATCCCTTTCTTTGGGATGATGATACATGGATGCTTGTAGGTGATTTCATCCTTCTCCGCTCGCAGCAACTGCTTTGCCTTGAAGGCCTCCAAAGCTCTCTTACGTCTGCCCAGTTTGGTGTTCTTCTTAGGAACCTTTCTTTCACCTGCACGCACCGATTCTGGTTTACGTTGGCCCATTGCACTGAAGAAATATTCACTCTACGAATTTGTTTTATGAATTCTGAAATTTTAGAAAAATGTTGAGAGCAATTTACGAGAAAATTTAGCCTGAAGTAAAGAATTGTCATGCAACGACAATTTTTCCTGCTAGTACGCCAAAAGTTCACTCCCCATTGGAAAAGACTCGGATTTCATTTTTTGGACAACTCGCTGTGACCACTGTATTGGTCGGATTGTTCACTTTTATATCTGAAAATGACCCCAACGAACCCTCACGGCAGTTATGCCGATCGATATCGCATTGGGGTATGTATATATATATATATATATATATATATATATATATATATATATATATATATATATATATATAATAATTTTGAAAGAATCGCAAAATATTGGAAGAAAACAGTATCTTTCACTTTGACACACCCTAGACAGCTTGAAACATTATACTTTTTGCTAAAACTAGGCATATGAGCCATAGCATATTCTTAGGGTCATTTTGATACATAAAACTCCATGATCGGAACAAAACTATGATCAGAGCGAGTTGTCCATAAATGCATGCCGACCATTGAACCCCTCCTTAATTACCATAATTTTTTTATTTTGTTTCGTTCTTTTTTGTGTACAAAAGTCTCTATTGGCATATTTTAAAGTGTAAAAAATCCGCATCCGGAGCACTTTTTCTAGCTCTAATTTTACTTTAGTTTCCATATTATTCTGAATAGATAAAATAGGGAAAGATCTGCAGAATTCAGCACTCAACTCGTAAATGTAAATATAAAGGCAAATATAATAGCAGCATTGTCATATGCTCGGCCATATTGAAGTTATGCGCGTGGACATGCGTCAACAACCACCTAATTCCATAAAAATCGTCGAGACGAACTTCTGGTTAGCGTAGCTTCCATATTCTGTGTCTGAGATTAGACTGAGCTGTTTACCTTCACACGCAGATCGCGCCACACGATTCACGTTATTAGACGGACGATATTGATATGCAACATTGCGACGTTTACATTTTTCGTAATTCGTAATAAATGAAATGGGCTGATTATGGTGTTACTTTATTAAAATAGTAGTTTAGAACTAATACACTTGTTTTTTGTTTTTTCCGTTTATTAAAATTACAATTATGGTCTAAATAAATATGATTCTGTTTTTTTTTCCATTTGAATAACTTTTTGTTTATCCAGGTGTTTGGCGCCTCCAAAAAGCTCGCGCCCGCGGCAAGTGCCGCATTTGCCACGCTCTACTTACGGTGTTGTGTAGCACTATTACTATTTTAAATTAATGCTAAATTATACTTGTTTCAAAACATTTAAACATACGCAATTTTTAAAACGTTGAAATCGGTATTTCAAACTCCTTCGGGGTTTGGTATGCAGGATATAATATTTATTTATTTATCATACTTGATTTTCCATCTTAAAGGTTTAAGGTTTAAAAATGGTTTGAAAAAGATTTCTCAATGTATCTTAACGATAATATGTCTAGCCTAAGTAATACAGAAATATTCATATTAAATAAAATTTTGATGGAATATAGAATAGAAAAAAATATTTCATCACGTAGTAAGTGCATAACTTTAAAAGAATCCTTGAAATGCAAATAAAACGTACTCAGTTGAAATTTTTTGTTTATGCGCATATTTAGCAGTGCTCAGCTCTTTGCCAGTAGTTATAAAAACTTTTAATTAGTACTATTTCATGTAATAAAGGTAATTTTTTTTCTATACTTTCGGTTATAACTGTAATAAAATTCTAATTTGTTGAGTTTATTTGTACGGCTTTGTGAGTTGTAAAAAGCTGTAACTTAATACTACATGCGTACCTATGATTCTTTTAATCCAAATTATTATGTATAAGAAAGATAAAGGATTTTATTTAATTCCAAAACACACATAATACTATATATAAAACAAGTTCCATAAGACCAGTCTTGAAGCACGAATTCAAGTTTAAAAAAACGACGTAGACACTTCTAGTTCTTTAAAGAATGAGTGCTTCAAGGTCTTATGAAACACGTTTTTTATGCGTTATATGTACGCCCCTGAAATACGCGAAATTGCCAAATATACGGTCGCGAATTTGTTTTCCACTGGACGCATCCTGTTTTTGACACATTTTATAAGAATGGCAAGCATGACATAATTCCGGATCAAGTTTTGCCAACCTAAAAATTTTCGTAAAATGTTCCGTGAATTAATGGCTATAATGACATCGGAGATGACGTCGCGTTTGTTAATATGTCTATTAAAGAATCAAAATGGAAGCAGATTACCAAAACTTTATTTTAACACTAAAACCTTATCCGTGTTTTTGAGGGAACAGCTTGAAATAATCTGTTCTTTCATCAAAAAATCCGTTTTAGTGTTTGTTCAATTAAAACTATCAAATCAAGATAAAATGTAAACATAAAATATTAAAAAGAAAAGTATGCGTAATAGTCTAATGAGAATAAACAGAATAATTAAATAACAAGGAAGAAATTACATTTTATGTTGCTTTCATATGAGATTATTTTAACAAGAAACAACCATGCATAAGAAATTTACAAATGTAGCAATAAATGTGGAAACTCGTAAGATGAAACCTATGTTAATGTAACAATTTATACAATGTTAATAAGCTAAGCACTGCCGTTACTATACTATTTAACTATGTACTTAAAAGTTTCACTTTTATTACTTGACTCAAATTTTGATGTTACTCCCATTTCTAATGTGATTATATTGCAAAAGTTGATGTTCCAATTAATTAGATGTAGTGAAGTAAATATCACACTAGTAACTTAAATGCAATTATCACTAAATATCTAGTAACCATAGTCCATTGTGGGTATATTTTGTAATAGCTTACACAAATGTGTATTATGGGTTGCGTTTTTGGAAAAAATCATAAAAAGTTGCATTTCAAGTTAAGTAAACGCGTTTATTAAAAATTATTATTTAGAAAACTTGAATTTGATCTTAGACAACTTATTTTATCACTAAAATCCGAAATTGAATCGTTGAAGACTAGTACATCTAGAACTAAAGAGTCGAAACAGGAGTCAATGGAGGAAATTATTTCCGAAATTAATGAGCGTTAATTACGTTCTTCAAACGTTATTTTGCTAAATGTAAAAGAAAGCAATGCTTTGACAAGTGATTGTTTGATATGGAAAAATCGATTGAAATAATTAAACAAGTCGCATAAAGACATAAAAGTCTTTCGTTTGGGAATTAAGAACCAAAATCAAGGTAAAGCTTGTCCTATTAAGATTATATTTCCTAATAATAATTATGATGCAGTGAAAGTGTTGATTAACAAAAATATGCCTCTCAACAGTTCAGGAATTTATATTAAATATGATCAAACACCTAAGCAACGAGATTACTTAAGAGAATTAATCGGTAAACTTGAGGTTAGAAAAAGTAATGGTGAACAAGACATCACTATTAAATATATCAGAGGGATTCCTACTATTGTACCTAATATGGTATCAAAAAAGTAAAGTCCATGGGCATTTACTATCAAAATGCCCGAGGATTAAAAACCAAAATTAATCAGTTTTATGTTAATTGTGCTGGTGAAAATTATGATGTGATTTGTTTATCAGAGACATGGTTAAATTCAAGCATTTTAGATTACGATTTATTTACAACAAATTATGTAGTTTACTGGAAAGATAGAAATATGCAGATAACCGGTAAGAGTCAAGGTGGCCTTGTTCTTGTAGCTGTGAGAAAACATCTATATTCAACACAATTAAAGTGTTTAGATATTGATGATTCTGAGTTTATTTGGTTGAAAATTAATATGGGTAATTTTTGTATATACACTACGTTTCAAATGAAATGCACCACTTAGAAATAATAATGCCATGATTTTGAAATTTTGGCAAAATAATGTTTCAGTATCATATAGAAAACGATGGAAGTTTCAATGAAAAAGAACAAGTCTTTGCACCACTGTTAACATCAATTATCAACAATTTTTATTTATACATTTTAAAAAATCTAGTCGCTTAGTGTCAATTTTTTGTTGTTTAACTGACACATCTATTCTGAAACTTGCCCCCAGTAAGACAATGACGAAGCTTTGCCCAAGTTTCAAATTTTGAAAAGGGCAGAATTATTGGCATGAAAGAAGAAGGTTTGTCATTTCGAGAAATCGGCAGAAGACTTAATCGAGACCACACCACGGTGGCCCTCATTTGGTCTTCTTGGTCTGAAGAAGGAATTCAACGACCTCGCCCCAGTGGAAGACCACCACGCAGCACCAATGATCGTGAAGAACGACTTCTTAGGCGGATGGCCACAAGAGATCGGTTTCAGTCAACAAGGTCTGTTGCGGTGAACTGGACAGGAGCTATTCACCTATAAATGTCAACAATCTACAGGAGAATGAAGTCTTTTGGCTTACATTCGTATCGTCCGTAGCGACGACCCCAGTTAACTCAAAAGCATAAGATTACTAGATTGGTATGGTGTCAATAGCGGCGGCACTGGGGCCTTCAATGGAATAACATCGTCTTCAGTGATGAATCGCGTATTTGTTTGTGGCGAAACGATGATCGTCAGAAGGTGCGGCGGTTTCGAGGAGAACGTCGAAGTTTAGAGTTTGTTGAAAGACGACCCACAGGCTTAACACCTGGAGCCATGGTTTGGGGCGCCAAACGTGTTGGTGGAAGATCTCTTGTGTTCATTCTAGGCACATTAAGTGCTCAGCGTTACATTGATAATGTTTTGGAGCCAGTGGTAGTACCGTTAATGCAGACATTGCCAAATGGTATTTTGCAACAAGATAAGGCTAGACCACATCCCGCACATGTTACAAGAAGGTTTCTGGATCAAGTGCAGCTACCAGTATTTCCGTGGCCTGCGCGATCGCCAGATCGCCTATTGAACATGTATGGGACATGATGGGTCGAAGACTAAGGCAACTACCAAGGTCCACAAACAACTTGGATGAAGTACAACAGGTAGACTGGGATGAAATGCCTCATTGCTGTGCGTGGTGATGCTACACACTATTAATATTTTCTTGTTAACTGTTAATATTTTGCATTCAAAATTTCATCATCTCATACATGTTAACAAAGTATTACTTTACTAGTTTCAAGATCTTAGCATTATTATTTCATAGTGGTTCATTTCATTTGAAACGTAGTTTATGTATGTGTAGTATATTTTCCACCGCCGAATGAAGTTGATGATTATAATAAATTTTATGAAGGTATTGTAATATATCAAAACAAATTAAAATTAAACGATTATATGATGAAAATGGGAAATTTCAATTTACCATACTTTTGTACAGAAGCTCAAAATAAATTTAGTGAGAAAAACATTGGATTACAAAATTTCTTAGATCAATGCAAATTAAAACAGGTCAATGAAGTTAGAAATAATTCAAACCGTGTTCTGGATTTGGTTGTAACAAACATGAGAAACATCAGTGTTCATAGAGACGAATGGCCATTAGTAAAGGAGGATAATTATCATCCGGCATTAAGTATAGAAGTTGAAATAAGTACTTCTAAAACTAAAATGCTGAATTGTAAACTAATTTTAAATTTCAAAAAAACGGATTTTCTTAAAATGTATTACAATTTTAATAAAGCTGATTGGACCGAGGTTTTATCGTCATACGATATTGATAATGGTAGAAATGTAAATATGAGATTAAACAATCGTTCAGTGAATATATAAAAACCTCCGAGTAGGATATCAATGAAAATCCTGCAAACTATTGGAACTTTATAAAAAGAAAAAAGCAGAATTCGGGGATACCGAATGAAATGTTTATGAATGATATAAAGTTAGAGACCGGTAGGAGTATTGTAAATCGTTTTGGAACATTTTTTAAATCGGTATACAATGATTCGAGTGAAATACAGATTAATCAATTGTTGACAACAATGAGTGAGTCGAATATTGTAAATATTTCTAATGTGGAACACAATAAAGTAGTTGCTGCTATAAAAGAGTTAAAAGGTAAAAAAATCTGTTGGACCTGATAACCTACCTGATTATGTGGTGTGCAGATTGTTTTATTTCGCCTCTTACGTTCCTATTATACTGTAACAACCCGTTTTGAGTTGTATTAAAATATACCTTAATTTAAGGTCTTTCATTCGTTCTGTTGTAAATATAAGAAAAATTTTAATTATTTTTACATTATAGGTATGAGGTAGGTAACTTAATTTGCACTTCTTTTTAGGGGTTTATAGTGTATACTTCTTAAAGGTTTATACTTCCACTTCCATAAATTATTGTTTTCTGATCATTTGATTTGCGCATTACGTCATCGTGACTTAATTGCTTGCTCATATCTTTTGCGCACGACTACATTATTGAACTTTAAAAGCATCCATTTTGCTTACTTCCTGATGAATGTTGAAGCAGGAAGCTTTTTTTTGGGTTTTCCCTAAATTTAGTGTAAAGTGCCATTAATTTGATGGTAAGATATTTTAACTCATTATACAAAAAATTAAAACATTTGCTCTTTTCAGGCACTTTTATTTTAGTTCAGTTTTATTTTACTTTTATTACCATTTAAGTACGCATTTAATTTTACTGTTGCGTACGCTTTCATTTTATGATTGCAATTTTTGCATTGAAAATTTCAAGAAATGCAATAAATATTGGTTTATTCAATTTTAAGAAGATAAATTTTTAAGAAGAAAATTTATAATGATAATTCCAGTTTGGGTGTGGCTTATAACGTAAAGCATTATTACAAAAGATTGCGCAATATTGATGCAAAGATGACATCACCTCAGTTGAAATCTCCTTAATCATTTAGATACCAGAGCTTATTAAAAAAATTTGTGTACAAGATTTTACCAACAGGTATTTATATAATGAATTTTTAGTATAAGACTAGAATTTTAAGATATATTTTATTTAACCATATCATATTAACTGTTAATAAACATAGTTGTATATTTTTTATTGTTTTACATTTTGATAAATTTTTAGTGTAGAACTCGATTTAGTTATTCCGAGCATTATTAAAAATAACTTGGCGTCCGAGATCATTTTTATTAGTGTTACATTGCAATTTTTTATATTTATATTTAAGTGGTAATCAAGCAAATCAAAAGAATGAACCCCCTACATTAAACTACCGACTGGGATAAAGGCATTATTTGTGGTGAATGGTTGGTATCTCCAGTTAGTTATAACGATTTGTATTTTAGGAGAACTTTTTACTCTTATTTCTTTATTACATTATTAATTTAAAATTTATACGATTACCATTTATACCAGTTACACCACCTATATTATAATACTAGCATTACGATCTAATAACTTTCCAATGATATGGAAAAATTCGAGAATATGCCCCGTATTTAAAGAAGGTGATCGTGTTAATATAATAAATTATAGACCTGCTATATAGTAGGATCTTTCACGGTATTTGTAATCATATTAGTATCTACCAACACGGATAATTACCTAAACGACCAACGTCGCCTAATCTACTTAACTTGACTGAATATGTGTATGAAACTTTTAATAAAGGTCACCAACTTGATGTTATTTACACAGACTTCGAAAAAGCGTTTGACAAGGTGGATCATGGTGTAAAATTGTACTATGCGGTAATAAGACCTATACTTGAATATGCGATGTTGGTGTGGTGTCCAAGGCAAAAATACTATGTAAAATCATTAGAAAATGTTCAAATCAAATTTGGAAAATATGTCTGCTTCAAAGCTACCGGTGTTTACCCTGCAAGAGATATATTTGATTATAGTAATTTTTATAAATGTTACAATATTTCCACTTTATCAGAAGTCGTATAATGTATCTTTATAAAATCATTAACAATGTGGTTGATAACCCTGAACTTCTAAAATTAATCAGTTTTAACATACCTAAAGTTGGCTTGAGAGACAGTAATACTTTTTATTTACCCGTGAGAATAACCAATTAAGCAACAAACTCACCTATGTACAGAATATGTACTATGTACTTAACTTAATAGGTAGAGAAACAGATATTGATATTTTTGCAATAAATTTTAATCTATTTAAAAAAACCATGTGTAGTATTGATATTGCTAAATTGAGAGATGTATAAAATTATTTGTTAAATTTGTGCGGTATTTGGGAAGTTTGCATTTAATAATTTAGAATTTAGAATTTATTTGTGTTTACCTTTTCTTCGTTTTCTTTTCTATGAGTGTCTCGCATTCAGTTATAATTTAAGTTTAATGGATTATTCTGTTGGTCAATAGACTATTGTTATTATTATTAAAAGATGTGTATAATATATGTATAACATTTATTGTATTTAAACTAAATACTCTCCATTATTATCCATTATATATATATATATATATATATATATATATATATATAGGGTGCGGCATTAGTACGATATATTCGTTATTAAAGGAGATATAAAAAAAAAAAAATTATTCACAAAACTTTACAAACTTCACGTTACAAAGTTATTTTCGTATTTACAGGGTGTTACATATTACCAGGGTGAACCAAACATACTTTTTTTTAAATGCGCCACCCCATATATTATTTCAAATTTAGATTAAGCTCATCTCCCCCATACTTCCAGTATAGGATTTCATTACGTTATAGAGGATATCTCAAAAGTTATGGTCAATTGTACACGAAAATCATTCCCATTTCTACGTCCTGTATACCCAAAAGAAAACAACGTAACAATAATTTTTTCCAGGCGTAACTTTTTGACATTGGTACGGTGTTACGAGAAAGTGCTATTTCTTTATTATTGCACCAATTGAATATAGAGCGAGCCAAAACCCGATCACATGATTTTGTCAATTTTTTCAAATAAATCACCCTGTATTTTATTTTAAAAAGTGAAAATACACTTTATGTTTTTTCATTTTTATTAAGCACTCCCTACAGCTAAAATCGTTAATTTCTGAGATATTTTCCATTTAACAACAGAAAATTTTTTTTTAATTTCTATTATAATAAGTTAGCCGTGAACAAATAAAAGTGTGACAAATTATTATAAAAAATTCAAAAAACATCGGTTATTAAGACAAAGTTTTTATAAAATAATAAATGTTCAAAATGTCCACCGAAAACATCAATACTGCGTTGCAGTCGATCTTTAAATTCTCGACTGACATTTCTTAACATTTTTACATTAATACTCTGCAATGCTTCTTGTATTCTATTCTTCATATCATCTTGTGTGGTTGGAGGTATTTGATACATACGGTTTTTCACATAACCCCACTGGAAGAAGCGAATTTTACTTAACTCTGGTGATCGAGTTGGCCATGCAATGGGCCCTCCTCTTCCCACCCATCTTCCAAGAAAATGGTATTAAGATGATTAACAGAAAAAAACATAAAAAACATGCATTAAATTGTCCGTATTCTGACAAATTTCGGTGAAGTCTTAAGAAATACCTTTCATTTGGTTGATTTCTTTCAGGGTACATTTCAAAATAGGTGTTTAATGTATCTCTCGAGTTTCTGCCTTTGGAATAATAGACTTGCAACATGTCACGCTTTTCATCGTTTGAAAATGGCATTTTAAATACTAATACAATTACAACATTCACAAAAAAAAAACACAAATACAATTACAGTACAGTAGCCATATTAAATACAATAAAGAATAATAAAATTCAAAGGTATCTTGATAATAAAAAACAATATGTACACGCATCTACAGTGCAATGGTATCTAGATCGTTTTTTAAAATCAACAATAATTTTACTTTACTACTTTAAAAAGTTGATGATGGTCGGCAGAAGACGAAACGTCGTATTAAAATTTTGATGCCGCCATTGTAGGCAAGAAAAAGTTGTCTTAAGAATGTATTGTTTAATTTTGAATATATTTGTAAATAAGGTCAGGAAAAAATAAAAACGGAAATGAGAGATTTTTGTTTTTTTTTAAATTCTCGAACACGAAATAAATTTTTTTTGGTTTCTCGGCAGCATGTTGTTGTTCCCAAAATTTCGCAACTTTGCCAAATTTAAACCACCCCTCTATCTCTTACCGTTTTCGAAATCCCCATGGTTAGCCTCGAATTTGAATCACCCTCTATATATATATATATATATATATATATATATATATATATATATATATATATATATATATATATATATATATTTATATATATTCTGTGTGTGTGTGTGTGGTGGTGGTGTGTGTGTGGGGTGTGTGGTGTGTGGTGTGGGTGTGGGTGTGGTGTGGTGTGTGTGTGTGGTGTGGTGTGGGTGTGGGTGTGGGTGTGCGTGTGTGTGTGCGTGTGCGTGTGCGTGTGCGTGTGCGTGTGTGTGGTCGTGTCGTGTGCGTGTGTGTGCATGTGCGTGTGCGTGTGCGTGTGCGTGTTATTGGTTAAATCTTATGACCGTATTGCTAAGTCCTCTTTAGAATGTAATTTTGTTGCATATCGTCTTCATCGGAATCTTTGTTAGAGCTGTTATCCTCATTCGGACCAAGATAAAAAGAAATAAAACTCTCTTTTACCTCAACGTTTTTGGTAATAATATTTAATGTGACATACCTTAAAATAATACTAATTTACTCGGTATGGCTTACATCTGGTGTACAATCCAATATAACTAAAAAATATTTTGCCGCATGAATCAGTTCCAAATTTTTTTTGTATGTGGGGAGTTCTTAAACTTATAAAGTCATTTTGCATTTGTTCTCCCAAATAATGTGGAATTCTGTCTGAAAGGCTTTGACATTTTTTACACGATTTACGTGTTCTCTCATAATAGGATCAAATTTTGCGATCATCTCAATAGCTTTCAAAAAATTGCCATTGTTGGGGCTAAAAAGTTGTTTGGAAGAACCCTGAAAAGCTAGACATTGTCTGGATAAATATTTTATAACCACAACAATCCTTTCCAAAACTTCATACCAATATATTTTTATTTTTCCGCCTCTAAAACTCGCAGTTGCTCATGATTTATAGTTGTTTTTAATTCTAACCTTTTATTTTGCTCCACCCAAGTTTTTATATTTTTATTATGACCAATACTAGTTTCATGACGATGTAAATTTAAGCTTAAATGTTGCCAATCGAAAAATACTTAAGAGAAAGAAGTGTTTAGAGATTTACCAAAGCCAAAAATTTTGCAGTAAAAGCAAGACACTGCATCTTTTGATACCGAATAGATAAGCCATTGTCGTACAGCTTGTTCTCCATAACAAGTTGTCGGGTATAATATTTTTTGGAAAACTTTCCATCATAATGCTTGGTACCAGTAGTAGGAAGATTGTAGTTTAGAATTTGAACTGGACCCCGCTTTACAAGTATTCTTGAAATTTCGCTAGATATGGTTTTGGGCGGAAGTCCTGGATCATCGGAAATACCTTTCAAAGAAAGACTGGATGAGTCTGCTATAGCTTCATCTTTACTGATATTAACTTCAAATTCATTATTGTTGTCTGAATTCGAAGAAACGTGAAGTACCATTTTTTTGTCGACATAATAATATTTTCCTCTGCTTGTGACCAAGATGACGATGTTGTAACTTTACAACTTCCTTGGCTTGATGTAGTAGCTTCATTTTCCAAAGTCTCTTTTTTTTGGAGGAAAATATTTAAACTATGAGTCATTTTCTCATGTTGTTGGTATTTATATTTTCTTTGTTTTCGAAATTCGGCACCAGAAGGTTTTTTCCTTTTTTGAGGCTCCTATAAAGATGATTCATTGATTAGTAGCGCTTGAAGAAGTGGATATTACAATAATGGTGTACATTTTAATATTAAATTTAAAAAAAGTTGTCTCATTGACCTAATTGTGAATTTGTGAAGATAATACAGAAGAATGTCATGAAAAATCTTTGTGAAATATAAGAATGCATGAAAATTTTTACTACTTTTTTATTTATCTACAGTGGTCCGTTAGTAATGGTACACAGAGCAACTGTGAATTCCTTGGATAAAAATATTTCGATTCAATACAGATTACCTTAGTCCAATTATTTTTTTACTGAAATATTTCTCTAGTTTGAACCGTTTTCTTCATCTTCATGGAAATTGGTGAACGTAGGTTTTTGTGATTAGAAATCATAGTATTTAAACAACTTTAATTTAAAAATTAATAAAAACTTTAAAACAAAACTAAACACAAAGTTCATTTAACGTTTCGGTTTTTTACTACAAACCATCTTCTGAACAACTAAATAAAATGAAATGAAATTCTAAAACTATTTAAAGGTCAATAACATAACGTTGATGATGTTATTGAAGTAGCTTCAACGACGTCATGTCCTACAGATACTTATTGCGTTAAATATTTCAACCATGATTACATATCTCTTAAACGGCAAGTTTATACGATATAAAATGAAACACGCACATCTTTTTTATGTAAAAATGAATGAAAAATACTTTTTGATGGTTTTGTATTCCAAAATTAGACATAAGAGCGCCCTCTGTAACTAAAATTGATGCAAAATTATGATTTTTACTTACAAAAAAACCCTGTTTGCTTATTTTCTTGAATATATTATCTTGAAAACTATTACAATTACAGGTGTGTTTCAAAGAAAAATTAACTCTAACGCCTTGTATGTTCTTTAATATCAAGAGTTGGACTAAGGTGAATTGTGTTATATCGCAATATTATTACAAAAGGAAATTCATAGTTGCTGTATCCGTATCCTATTACTAATGGACGTGGACCACCCTGTATAAAATAATTTTCTGAATATTTTTCATACATACATAAGATTGTTAAATTTACAAAAAGTCGTTATATACTTATAAAAATAAAAATATTTTGATTTTTCTTTAAAGACAAAACGTTAATCTAAGGTTAATACAAATAAAATAGGTACATTAGTACATAACATGCGTTTAATTTTAAAAATATGGTTATAAATTAAATACGATTATCAAATAAAAAAATTTAAAACACCAAACAAAATAATAATGAAAAATGTTCGATTTCCTCGCAACTCAACTGCACTCTGCAACTCCCAACTTACAATTACCTACGAAATACACACGTCATAGGATAGCGCTCTACTTTTGACGGATTTTCAAGACTAGACAGGAAAATTATGACCGGTAGCGATAGGAATAGACAGGCAGAGCGCCACGGGATTCCTTCGATACTTCCGAGTTTTAACGGTTTCAAAATTAATTAATTTAAAGCAATATATAATCAAGTTATTTAAGCTACTATAAGTACTTATATTATTGTAGAAAGAGTAAGTTTTTTTCTGAAAATAGGTTGATGTAAAGCATTTAAGTTATTTTAAAATTTTCAATAAAATTTTTATTTTACATGTTGGATATGCCGCCCGCGTGCGTCGCACGCCTTGTTGGAGCCCTAGCGATAGCTCGCGACATTAAAATAATAAAACTTTGTTCCATTTTTCCGCTATCACTATCCAACTAAGCACACTTATTTCTTTCTTCAGGTACCACACTCTTCCGGGCACCGTATGATCCAAACTTTTCTTAACTCACAACACCCAATATATTTTAACAAGGTAAATAATGTCAGAGCTGTCCAATACACTTCTACTTTCTGTAACGTAATTTTAGGATATGAACTTCTATAAAAATCAGTTTATCTTCACTATTCTTCGCAAATGTTCACTTTCAATTTTACGTCCCTTATAATTAAAACATCCATTCATTATTTACAACTTGAATAACATTTTAACTTCTTTTTCTTAAAATTAATAAAAAAAATCGAGAAGGCAAGTCACAATCGATTCAAACTTAAACTGTATGCACTTCCTTAGTTACGATGTATTATAATTTTTATACACAATGAAGGATCAAGGTCAACTTTTGTGTATGTCATGTGAGCCCGCAATTCCCTAAGGTTGCTATACACAATATTACTAAACAACTATAGAAATTGTTTTTAATGAACGAACAGAAGTTCAATATAATAGTCATTAACAGTATTTAAAATTAACTTTTAAGGTACATACAGTAAAAGACTAACTCGAGTGCGACTTGAACCCACGACCCTCACTTTGCTAGAGTGAGGCTCTTCCAACTGAGCTATCGAGGAGGCAAGTTACAAAATGTTTTATAAACCATAGATATAAGTACAATTGTGTAGTCGTAATCATAAATTTTACATGTATTACTGTGATACCTTGAGGCGACTGTGTCAAATAACATTTCATATAATTGTAGCATGTCATGTGCTGTCTATAATTTTATAATTAATATAATATAATTTAATAACTTATGTAATCTACCTGGGTAAGTCCCTGTTTCTAAAATTGTAAACATATTCTTAACTTCTTGTTTTTTCTTAATCAATACAGCTTTGAAGAAGTTTTAATTAATAAAACGAAACATCAGCGTTGATTATGTTTTAATAGTTGATTGCCTTAGTGCTGTAACTGACGATTACAAATATAAATACTAAAGGACGTATTATATATATATATATATATATATATATATATATATATATATATAATAGTTCTACCGAGCTGGTGGTGACACGACCTGCTTAGCATTCGGGAGGTAATGGGTTTGATTTCCGTTACCGTCTACCTTGTGTGAGACTTTTTAAGGGGGTTTTCCTCATACACATTTAGCGGCATGGTCACTGCGTATATGCACACCATGTAGTATTTTCCCCTTCAGAACCTTAACTCCGTTCCTTCCGATGCTATCCTGACCACACTCAGCCTAAATCTCACCACGCATATATACGTAATGTATGCATGTATGCTGGAACTCCATGTTTGTGGCTGAAGGATCGTGGAAAGCACAACCAGCCCGCCCTCCCCCTTGAGGAGGGAATGAAATGCTTGACCTTTACTTTCCTTTCCTTTCTAGTTCTACTATTACTACTACTACTCTTACTTCATGATTATGGGTTTTTACACGTTCATAATGTCTTAGTTTTACCCATTTGTCTGATTCAATACTTGCTCTGAAATATTGCTAAATGGAGCGAGTTGTTTCGGGGTAATTTATATATTTTCTATAAATTTCCTTTTTTGTTTAAGGTTCATTTAATAATAATTCTGCAAGTTTACCTGTACTTATGTACTTCTGCAATAGGTACAAAATGTTTTCTTCTATCAAACAAGTACGTTTCGCTAGTAGATGCGGCCATTTTAACGTATAGTGTGCAACCCGTGCTCCGTTAAAAATTGCTACTTCTTTCGGTGTAAAAAGTTTTGAAATTTTAATACCTTGTACATCAACTATGGTGGCATCGTATTAAAATTGCCTTACTGCGTTGGTTAACGCCTTGTACGTAACGTAATCGATAATGGAGTATACATAGTATGCTGTCGTATTAAGAGGCTAGCTGATGATTTGAATTGTACACAAAGTATCACTGTTTTGAAGAGTACTGACGCTTTTTGATGTATGCTGTCGTATTAAGAGGCTAGCTGATGATTTGAATTGTACACAAAGTATCACTGTTTTAAAGTGTACTGACGCTTTTTGATTCGTGCAATCTACCACTAAAAATGTGACTGTCGTAAAATCATTGGGTGTGAGTAATAGTTGTTCATCTCTTTGATAGTAATTGGAATTTAACGAACATTTCAAACAGCGTAGCAAAGTAGTTATTATCATAATTAACGTTTAAATTGTCATATGGATAACGGGTAGTGTTAACAAATACCCTAATATTCTGTAGTGCATATCTATCGAGTCTGCTCATACATTATCCTTTCACCCTGTTTGAAATCCTGTACTAATGTGTATAGCTGTTTCTATACTGTGATTGCCCATGTATATATTCAAGTTGTTGGTACGACTTCATGTATGTTTCCTGACTTCTGAGTGCTATTGATGTATTGCATCGGCATCAATGTTATTGCCAATTAAAACCAATTCTGGTCTGATATTCAAAATGACCTTTTTGTCATCTTCAACAAAGCCGAGTAGCATTCGCAAAGGTACATTAAAATATCCGTGACAATACGTTAGTGTTGCGTTTGATGTACCAAACCAACACGTGTTTCCATAACGGATGAGATCATTCATTGTCAATGATATCAATCATTTTGTGGTGGACGGCATTCTAACCTTAGATACGGAATCTACCACTATTGCATTAATTTCATACTTTATTGCATTGAAAAGAAAGTAAATTCCAGTATTATCGAAACAAACGGTGTTATCTTTCCTCAACAATCTTCCTCTTACGTAAACATAATTTTTTGGATGGGTGTATTGATTTCATCATTGCTTTCAAACCCCGTAGTATATGGTTCATGGGAACGTTGTACCGTATTTATTACAGCTATATCAACGACCACTTTTTCGTTAATGTTTAATATACTCATCGTATTATAGTAAAACCAAGACTTTGAAAGTAGGTTTTATTTTATGTTGTAAATGCTTTAATCTCTTGCGACACCACACCTGAATATTTTATAGTTTCATTTCTCATGTTTACACGCGCACGAATTATACCGCCTCACCACATTGTCTTTACAGGTAGTCCTATCGCTATGACTTCCCCGTTAAAATTATCGAAATCTTCGTCTTGGTCTACTATTTTAGTGTTACTGTTGAAATGGGGATGAGTTTATAGGTAAATACGTGACATGTTGAGAGGATTCAATTACTTTATACCACATTATTACACTTGGAAAGATGGATGAATAATGTTTTGATTTTTCATTTTTAACACTATTGGTTATTTTGACGATGTTAAAAGGATTTCACGATGTATTTATATTTTTACCCTTGTAAACTGCTTTATATAGTTTTCTACATTGCCATTAATCAGTTCTATTATGTAACGTCTTGCGATCAAGACAACTTTTGACATTTTCGGTTAACTCTCAACAAAAATGGGGGTTTCCAATTCTATACTAGAACCAATATTGAAATAAAGTCCACAACTTGACTTATCATCAAGAAACCTTGCTGTGTATCGCGGAAAAGCCAGTGATGGAAGCATTGCTTTTGGAAATGGTGGAGAATGACATACAAAGGTATGTAACAGTATACACACACACGCACGCACGCACGCACGAACGCACGCACGCACGCACGCACGCACGCACGCACACACACACACAGATATATATATATATATATATATATATATATATATATATATATATATATTTTATTTTATTTAAAATTATTTTTTAAAGTACATACAGTTTGTTTTTCCGGGTTTGTTCTCATGTCGTCTGATTCTTAAAAGAGTCAATTCCTCCATCAGAGCGTTTTGAGTGGAAGGCACCAGTCATCTTCAGGTGATTCGTGCTCGACTTCAGGTGAATCGAGCCGACCTGATATCTTGGTTGTTCTCCGGTGGTATTTATAGTGTGCTTCTCGACTGTATGCTCGTGTGATTGAGGTGTCACGTTCTATATCGTTTTCACAAACTACAAATACCGCATAAAGATAGCTATTGCGATCCAGCCGAATGGAGGAGATAGTGCAAACAGAGCAGACAACCCGGAAGAACAACAACACCATAGTAAACATCCGAAAAAACCTGAAAGTCACAATCGATTCAAACTTAAACTGTAACTACTTCCCTAGTTACGATGTATTATAATTTTTATACACAAATTGAACGATCACAGTCAACTTTTTGTCAATGTCATGTGAGCACGCAATTCGCTTAGGTTTCGATATGACAACACGTGACTGGTTGTTAATTTTTTACTTGCTGTATGCAGCACTAATAGATAACTATAATAGTATATTAAGAAACAAGTTTCGTAAGCCGCGTTTTCTAATGGACGAATGCGATAAAGCGTCTTATGAAACGAGTTTCTTATACTATTTTTTCTATTTTGCGTATTTGTGTTGAAAATTTTGAAAAAATGTAAATTCCATTTGTCACCTTATTATCATTTCATATTCATATCATTTCAAACTACCTTATAAATATGTTCTCAATAGAAGTTGTATACTATATACATTATAATCGGAATAAAATTACACTATACTATATAAAGTTAATAATTTACACTCAAGTGAAGTTATCAAGGTTAAATGAAGGTTATATTTTATGCAAAAGATGTAATCGGCTTAATCTGAAAGCATATTGATGCTTTATCTTGAAACACAATAAAAAAGAGAAATCGTCCATATTCGGTTTTGGTCATCTTAATCATTGTAATGCATTAATCAGGAATAATTCAATACAAAGGATTTCAAATAAGGATAGGTTATGTTACATTTACGTTTACATACATCAATAAAGAACTTCATTAGTTTACATACCAACATCAAGAAAAAAAATGTTAGGTTACTAAACTTTAAAGTCAAACATTAAAACACCCGTTTGAGTGTCATAATGTACATATTAAACACGCAAAATAGAAAAAAATTGTTTTTTTAACGAAAGAACAGAAGTGTACTTTAATTTTGAAGATTTCTATGTTCCAAGCATACCTCGATATTTTGTTTGGCGAAAGCATTTTTTTTTGTGGGAAGGTATATTTTTGGTTTAACTTAATTTGTTTGCATTTGAAAGCCTAGTTCCTTTATGCCTTTGTTTCACATAATCAAAGTTTTACTTACAGATCCAATTAAACGTTGCTCTATGTCACTTAAATAATCTACATTTGTCGGTTACCCGCCACACCGTCAGGTGCATTTCTCGGAGTATGCAGCGTGTTTTATATTTTACTTTACTTTCCCATGTACCAAAAATCTTCAAAATGCATTCATACTTTTTTCCATTGCGTAATATTCCTTGTTACGCTTCCCATCAAATTTAACTTGTGACCCTACTTGCAACTTCTGATTTGAAATATTTGAATATTTCTCCTCAAACTGAACATACAGTTCAAAAAGGAAAAGAAAAAGGCCACGTATTTTATTCCCTTCCCAAAGGGTAGGGTGGATTATAAAAAATAAATTTTAAAAAATAAAGAATATCTTGAACACTCTTAAACGAACACTTTCATGGCTTTAGTTAAATTATTGGTTGCTTGAACTAATGAATTAAAACAAATTTCTCTGCAGCAAAAATCAAGAGTTCCATGCACCATTGGAATTTTTAAGAGATTTCTTCCTTCTCTGAAATCGTTTATGTTATCCTTCTGCAGGAGTTCCTCCTCTTGGGATTGCTGCGGGATTTGCAGTTCATTCTTCATCTCCTGCTCTTGATTATATTCTACAAATAGGTACCTATTATTACGTTTACGTCCAGAAAACAAGCCGTTTATTAGTTAAATTATTTTAGGACTCTGAGAAAATTTGTTGGTTCACATCTGTAAATATTATTATCAAATAAACAAAAGAAAAATAAATAAAGTTAGCCACCTGCATTTGGGATGCCGAGCTCATTTATAGTTTGTTGTCGTCTGGATAATACCCACAAAGCAACAACATCCTTCAATTTCGTGTCCAATTCGTTTAGGTTTTGTATTTGCTGTATTTTTGTTCTAACATGGGATTTCCAGTCAGTATTTTATGCTCCCAGCAGAATTAGGGCATTGGGCGGCATCTTCCCCAGCTATTTTTTTTTTGGAGTCCCCATTCCAGTTTTTACCACATTATTATTAATACAATCCAATAATGCACTCAAATGCTGGATATTAGCAGTACACGATATTAAAATTAATTTTATGATATTTTGAGACAATGTACATTTTTACGCAATTAATTAAACTATTCTTCTTGTCCGCACTGCTCCAGACCACTTTTTAGGTTAGAAATTAACCGAGCGTAGTACAAATAGTCGCGATTTGCGCATCTGCCACGTTTACAAAATGCAATTAAAGCCAATAGCTGACAAAAGTGAACATTTCAAGTCAATAATAAGAAAAACAAAGAATATTGAAATGAACATTAAAGTAATATTGAAATACCAAGAATTTGACAGAATAGGGCTGAATGACATGCGTTGCTTTCATAGTATTATTATTCCTTCGTAAATCGATGAATCCCCCAGAATATTTCCCTATCCCTATTCACACCTGCGATTTCGTAAAACTTTGGTGGTATAGTAACTTTACCTTCTCTAAATACAAGTTGATTGTTCTTTGAAGTAACGGTTTGTATAGCATTTAAGGATACTACACTAGTCAATCCCATTACATATCCTATTTGATTATCGAGAAAATAGTGGAGTTGAAGTTAGATTGCAAGATACACATTTTTACCAGTAAATATAAATGAGTACCACATTACGACCACGTAACAACCTCCGGCATTCAAAACCCGTTGTTATTAAAATCGTAAGACTAAATGACCGTAATTGTATGTATTGAGGTGAATTCCACAACACAATTACACCAAGATCGTCAACTACTTCAACGCAACAAGCTTACCAATCCCTATCTCAACACGAGGTCATACCTATTTTAAAAGGAGGATAAACTACACACATATACCAATATATCATTGTCTACAGTAGTAGTATATGAACATCCTATCACATGACCATTGCGGTTCGTCTTGTAAGTGCTATCAACCAGTTCAAAAAATGGGGTTATTAGCTTCCACTTCCACCATAACGTCTTCATGGGTAATTTAAACTCATTATCAACGTGTTGATAATATGTATCTCTGCTATGAATGGTACAAAACATTGCAACCAAGTTAACCAGCATAGACATGTGGAAATATGGGTTGCACTGTACGAAATGTCACATTCATGGTATTGCTGTTCTTCGTGTAAAGCACCCCTAACAATGTTATGGACAACTGATCATTAATAGCATGTGTGCACATGACCTGAATGTGGCAATTTGTAACCCGTTGTCATAGTAATACTTTTTAATATAATATGTGAATGAATAACAAATAATAATTATTTACATAATTAGTTCGGAAAGTTAATTTTCCCGCAGGAGCACTTTGTTTTAGTGCGAATTCAGAATTCCGGACAAATTAGGCACAAAGTTTTTTGTAACGAGTAAATTAATAAAATAAAAAACAAATAATTTAACATCGTTTGATTTTTTTATTCTAAATGGATTGGTACCATAGCCGGCATTGTAATGTTGCATTGTTGTTATGGTTACATGTCAATAAAAATTCAATCGTGAGTCGCCATTTTCTTTAAACTTATGTTTGCTAAATTTGTGAAAAATGGGTGATTCCGAAGAAATTCTGATACCACCTGATGTTAAAGAAGCAGCCATTAGCCATTACATCAACAGCATTTCAATTCTCCTAACAACCATACAACGTAATTATCCCAGTTTCTGTTGGAAAATAAAAAACACCGCAGTGCGAGAAAACAAGTTTTCGGTGCATCGGAAGTAACCTATTTTGAGTACAAAAAATATATTTGCATTACGCCCAAGGCGCCTAGCAGCTCGCCCACAAATTCCTCTCATCAGTAAAAACCTTTTTACGATACTAATAATGTAAAATAATATATATATATATATATATATATATATATATATATATATATATTAATAGTGTGTGTGTGTGTGTGTGGTATGTGTATGTGTTGTGTGTGTGTGTGTGTGTGTGTGTGTTGTGTTGTGTTGTGTCTGTGTCTGTGTCTGTGTCTGTGTCTGTGTCTGTGTCTGTGTCTGTGTCTGTGTCTGTGTCTGTGTCTGTGTCTGTGTCTGTGTCTGTGTGTGTGTGTGTGTGTGTGTGTGTGTGTGTGTGTGTGTGTGTGTGTGTGTGTGTGTGTGTGTGTGTGTGTGTGTGTGTGTGTGTGTGTGTGTGTGTGTGTGTGTGTGTGTGTGCGTGCGTGCGTGCGTGGGTGGGTGGGTGCGTGCGTGCGTGCGTGGGTGCGTGCGTGCGTGCGTGCGTGCGTGCGTGTGTGTGTGTGTGTTTGTATCCATATATGTGCCTGTGTGTATGTATATAATTATATGTTGTTTCGATAAACGTTTACTAACGTAACGTACCTAGTATGGAGATTACTCACCTTCACCGCTTACTGCAGTGGGCTTCATTTGTTTTATTCCTAAAGCAAATCGTATAACTGAATAAGTACACGTACACGTAATGGACTTATTGAACTTGTACAAAATCAAACCGTTTTTGTTCATAAAGTAAACCATATGAATAAATACATTTGCATATCATTATCTTTTTCCAAGTTGTGCATGTACAGGTCTTTGGTATGAGACGCACGACCTCAATTAAAATTTGGGTGTGGTAGAAGTAGACGTTCTAGATCTTAGTTTCTGAGTTGTGCAACCTTGAGACCTTTTAATCGTGCCATTGTAACAACTTTATTGTCACCTTTGAATTGTGTAACTTTAGTATTGCTGGGAACTGTACAATTTTAACTATATTGTTGACTATACATTTACACCCGTCCATAAAAGGTGGGTTTTCTTATTATCTAATTGCTATACCTCCTGTCTAATTAAATCTAGGTCATAAAGTCTTTTCTAACAGTTTATTAGTGAATGGTTATTTACCCCAATGAAAAAAGGTTTGTTTCGATCGGTCTAGTAAAGAGGGTTTGTTATCCAACCGCGACATGAAATTACAATAAAAATTGTATCCAGAGTGGTTTCAGCCACTAACCATACTTTTAACTGTCACACCAGCTGACAGCTGGTTAGCGAACGTGCGCGATTGGGCAGCGGATCATAGACTACGCACGGAATTCAGTACAGTAGCGAAACTGATTAACTACACTGCCATCGCCCAAGAATGCTCAACACAACTTCGACTGATATCCTAGTCCAGATATCACCAACTTTCATTTATAACAGTTCTTCACGTACTCAGTTTTTACTACCATTTGCACATTCAACTAATTTTTATATAAAGTCTTCTTTTACAAAACACTTTAGTATAGGGTTATTGTTTATACTCCCTTTTTTAAAATATGCGATACAATTAACCTTTTTTAAGCACAATTGACGTTATACTGCATTCAAGTTATTTTTACAGTTTCTGTATGTTTTAAGCAATCCTTTCTACCGCTATTTAATTTTTCTTTTTTACCTCTGAACATGTCATGAACATAATGAGGTTTCAAATCTGGTAAATTTAAAACTGTTAATTCAATATTTTCGCTAGGGAGCGGATTTTGCGCAAAATGTGACGAGCTCCCCTTTACCAACAATAGGATTTTCAGGTACATACCCAACTTTATATTGCCAATTTTTACAAAACACACTAATTTTTTATGAGGAAGCAAAACTCATTTCATCTGATTACAAGTACCAAACCCTTCCCTACACTAAGACGATAATTTTCGTACTAATATCAAAATCGTATACCTAGTGTTTCAAATTCATTAACGTATCATCAAAAATTCATGAAATGCTATATAACATTGCAAAAATTTACACCATGAACTCAACTGAGTGGTATTTAATGTTTTTATGAAAGGGCAGTTAACATTTCAGCAAAATTGTTGTTTCTTTTACATCAATCACTTTCATACTTTTACACACACACAATTTAACGTACTATAACTAATACAATTATGTGTTCTAGTGTAAATGAAAATATCTGCTAGTCGTAGGTAATATTTTCATTATTTTTCATGCAAAATTAATTCTTTCAACTGTCAAATATTTCTTTTTTACAAACAAATACTCTCATAAATGATATTATACGACTCATTCATTATAGCTAATGAAATGCAACAAAAAATAATTCTTTTCGTGTACACATACTCATTCCTACTATCCAATAGTGGTGTTATTTATACGGTACGTAATAGACCCAATACTTCGAACTACTCTTACAGAACTATTTTTTAAATTTGATTTTTTCTTAAACTGCAGTTTGAACAAAACACTGGAAGTATTGTGGGTACAAAAGGGCTTTAGGATATTTATTTGGGAAACACAAACGTTTTCATAAAGCCATACACAAATACTATTATGCAACAAGGCAAATCCTTTATCTATTGACTGTAGCAACAAATATAAAAACCATTTTTGTATCTTCACAGTAATTGGGTACCGGAAAGTTCATCGAAAACAATTCACCGAAAACAATTCACCGAATAACAATTCCCCGAACAAACAATTCCCCGAACAAAAAATTCACCGAATAAACAATTCATCGAAAGACAAATAACCGAAATGAGCTACATGATTATGTAAGTCGTTTCTCTCTACGATGTTATAATCTACTGTTACCAATCGCGCCCGACATTTCGGTTTCACCAATATATTCGCGTTTCAACTTCTTTATCTTCTTGTCTTGTATTCTTTGGCTCTGAAAATATACATGGCTATCAAGCACATATTTGCGTTTTCCTTTTTCACTAATAATCAATTAAACAGCCATTTCAACGTTCACTGTAGCATATGTAGTTTTCAAATAAAACTTACCAAAAGAACTGCATTTATACCTTTAATGGTCGTTAAGATGCGGTAAGTGGTTAATTGGCGGTAATTAGCAATTAGTGAACAACCGCAAAATAATGTTAAATGTATTTGTAATGCAACAAAATAATGACAGGATGCACTTCCAACTCCCGAATACAACGTTCGGCAAAATGGTTTTCGGTGAGTTGTATTTCGGTGAATTGTTAATTCGTTTAATTCTGTTTCAGTGAATTGTTTTCGGTGAACTTATCTAGAACCACAGTGATTACTTGTTTTTCATTTTTATTATCTGTGTTGATACTGACGAATAATAACAACTTTCGCTTGCTTTTCAAAATGTGTAAGATGCAAATGTAAGTGAATGTTTAATAGTGAATTAACACGAATTTTTCATTTTATGTCTCTCAATGATAAATATACTAAAAATTATTAGAAATCTTTTAAAATCCCTAAAAATTTAAAATAAACGAACCTAATACAGAATTTATTATATAAATTTTAATGTAGGTACTTTATTAAACCATAATAAAAAATTTATATAAACGTAATGTATACAGTATCTAATAAAATGTAATACTGAAATCTTTTACTGTACATTAAAGACAACGAAGCGAAACTTTTTGCACAAAAAGCTAAAATTTAATTTTGTAAAACATACAATAGCTTTTAACAGAATTAGTAAAATTTGTAATATCAAGTCTTAAGTTTTTCAGGAAAAATGAAATTACATTAATTTGATTAAATTCACGTTTTTATTAAAAAAACAAAACGAATTTTAAACTGAATGGCTTCGTATATATACCTAATTGAAAACTGTAACTGTAACATTCATTCTCACTGTTTATTTTTTCCTTTTTAAAATTGTATTGATGTAGGTATGTTTTATAAACAATCAGTTGACCAAAAACAAAAAAGAAAAAAAGCAAAATTTATACATAGAACATTTCAAATGTAACATAACATAACCTTCACGCCATTCCCTTGCGGGGCAGGCAAAACCAACCCTGCCTCTTATTTATTTTTTATTCATAATCTTTCTCCATGCTTTCCTATCTCCGCATACCTCCCTAGCTTTCGCAAGATTCAAACATTGTCTCTGACATGCCCTTTTATTTTTAAAATTCTTTATCTTTCTTTGATCATACATTCTACTACATATTATCCATGATCGTCTTACCCTCTCCACACTCCGTCATTATACACTCATTCTTTATCTTATCCCTTCTCGTTTTACCATAAGCGCTTCTCAGGAATCTCATACCCACGGCATTCAATACAGTACTGACGGGACAAACACGCCATTATAGGTTGCACGATTCGCAGCTAGACTCAGGCTTTCGTTTCTCATTATCGTCCACATACTTCAAATCACTTTACGTCCAGCCTTGGACATTCGTCCAATCTCGTCATCCGTTGTACCATCTGCAGTAAACATTCTACTCAGATATACGAACTCATCCACTTGTTCCACAATTTCATCTTGCCGAGTAAATACTCTACTCTCCTTTCCACCTTCCCGATTGAACATCACAATCTTAGTTTTGTTCACAATTACCTTTAGGTCCATGTTCTAACAGACTGTATCAAACTTCCTCAGAGCAGGTTGTTGCTCATCCGCACTGTCACTTAATAAGACTGCGTCATCTGCATACTCCAGAAGTCATACATTTACGTCACTACCCATTACACCTTCTGTATCGGTACATATTTGCCTAACACATTTATCCATGTATACATTGAATAACCACGGTTACACCTCAAAGCCTTGTCGCACTACTTGCTCAATATTAAAGTATTCACTCACACCTCCTCTCACCCTAACACATGCCCGGCTACCGTTGCATACTGCCCTTACTCCGTTTATTAGACATTTATTTACACCATATTCCTTTAATATTTCCTAGAGCTTCTCCCTATTCACTCTGTCGTATGCTTTCTCCAGATCTAGAAACGCACAGTACAGCTTCCTTTTTATACTTAAACACTTTTCGGTCACTTGCTGGAGAGCAACCATCTGATCAACACATCCTCCCCCCTGCCCCCCTGGCATGAAACCACACTGCACATCCCAATTCTTAGTTTGTGTAGTTTCTCGTGCTCTATCAATCAGTATTCTTCCAAATACTTTACCAGGTACATTGAGCAAACTTATTCCTCTGTAGTTCTTGCAATCACTCTTGTACCTTTACCCCTATACGGTGCTCGCGCTCTTTTAATCTGTCGGCACTTTTCCACACTCAATGCATACATTGAATAATTCACACCATCTTCGTATAAGCATTGCACCTCCATACTTTAGCATTTCACCGGTGATTTCATCTACGCCTGCTCCTTTCAATCTTCCTACCGTTTTGTTTACCTCATTCATCCCAATATCCTTCTCAGTTTCCTTCACCATTCCTTTTACATTCTGCTCATTTAATCCTTCAGTCTTACTTTCATCACTACTGTACAGCTTTCCGGAATACTCTTGCCAGCATTTCCTCACTTCACAATCGTCCCATACTATTTCATTGCTCATCTTCATCACTCCTGCATGGTTCTGTTTTGGGTCACGTTTTGTATTTTTGACTCATTTCTAGAAGAGTTTTTTGTTTCCCTCAAAATCATTCTACACTTTCTCTCCTTCCAGAGCCATCACTTCCTCTTTACTTATTCTGACTGCCTCCTTCGCTTCTTTGTTTCTTAATCTGTCTACCTCATACAATAGCTTTTTCTCAGTCCCATTTTTTGTATCAATCATTGCCATTTTTTTTCTTACATACTGCCTTTTTTACGGATTCATTCCACCAAGCTGTTTCACATATCCGTACGGCACAATTGACGACACAGTTTTTCAAGCTTATTCATGCACTTCCAACGTCACTGTCTTTTATTTGTTCGTTTCACACTGTTTTATTCACATTCAACTTTTTACTCACAGCATCTGCGTATTTCATTGTCGCACCATTATCTACTAGTTTGTCTACCCTAATTCTGGACGTTCGCATTACGTTTGCTTTCCTTCTACAGACTCACTTTTGCCCTAATCACACTCTAGATACAACCTAAAAGTGATCCGATCCACACTCCGATCCGCGCATTACTTTTGTGTCTCTCACCAGGTTTCTAAGTTGTTCACCATACACTATCAAGTCAATCATACTTTTAGATTCACCTCTTTGCTATGTATACATATGCATTTCAGATGTAATTTTCATAATCGCGTGGAAGAAATTACACATTACTAAGTATACGAAAAAAACTTTCTTATGCTCTAAATTTGCTTCAATTATAACCGATGCCAACTAGTTGCCATGGCAGTTTTGGGTACGTTCGCGATAAGCACCTTCTATTTTTGTTCACCTGTTCATCATTTTTATTGGTTTTGGTGTACAGGGTGTCCCAAATTGAATAGTTTTGCGAGGTATCTCGAAAACTAGAATAGTTAGAAAAAAAGTAGTTAAGATGTCATGACTTATTTTTTGATTAAACTAACCATGGTTCAATCAGATCTTCAGTAGGTTGTTGCATTTTCAAGCTACAGGGCGATTTTCAAAATTGCCAAAACTATCTCTTCAAATATCTTTTTATTTTAAAAATATCAAAAATGTAGAGGGACTTTTGATAGACAAACCAAAAGAGAGTCCAGTGCAGTGCACTATATTTTTTTAAAGGGTCCAGGTAAGTAGATATGACATAAACTTATGTTTTTTTAATGGGACACCCTGTATATTTTGGGACAGTTCGTTTCCATTTTTAATCCTCTTTCACCTAATATAATATAAGACAGATATATTTCTTATAGTTTATGCTACAGGGTAAATTATGTGTCGCATATATCAATAATGTCGTTTATAAATAGAACACTCTGTAAGTTTTATTATAATGTTGTTTATAATTTATTTTATTTAGTAAACAAAATATTAATGAACGGTATTTTTGCTATACGGTGGTCAAAAGAATTGAAATGTATTATTTTATCACACAATTCATAATAAATAATAATAATAAGTAAGTATATATTTAATTATTTTTATTTACAATTTTTAAGTTAATAATGTTAGTTGCATAGGCCCATGTAATCATTTAATTATAATTATCGTTTTTGTTGAATCCCTAATATACGCATTCAATAAATAACCTAAAATAAGTATATTTAGTGTCTGCCATAAATAAATGTAATACGTATCAAGTAGCCCTGGATACTGTCACCATCAAATCTTGACAAAGAAGACAAATGAATAATTTTTAAGTGTCAAAATTTGATAATCGCAATAAGTCGCTATCTATAACATTAAATATGAATTTTGAGAATTTCGAAAAATACGACGTGTTCGTAGCCTACATCGAGAGCGGAAAAAACGCAAATGCTACGTCTGAATTGTATTTCCAAAGATACCCTGAAAGAAGACAGCCGGAAGTAAGAACTTTTAAAAGGCTTAATGATAATCTACGAGAACATGGATGTTTCAATAAACCTCGGAATAATTATAACAGAAACAACGAAGAGAAAGAGATAAATACTTTGAGGTAGGTACATGCTAAACATAAGACGTCTTTAAGGGAAATTGAAAAGGAAATAGGTGTTGCAAGAACTACGGCAGGAAGGATTTTAAAAAAGCATAAGTTTAAACCTTATCGGACATCTGCCCGACAATTATTGCGTCCAACCGATAACCAACGAAGAATTCAGTTCGCTGAGTGGTATATTGGTAAATGCAACGTAAATCCCACTTTTTATTCCAACATAATATGGAGTGATGAAGCCCGCATTCCTAGTGTGGGAATATTTAATAAACATAACGAATTATATTGGAACGATATAAATCCCCATTTAGTGCGGGGTCTAAGGAGGCAAGGAAGATTTGGGTTTAATGTTTGTTGTTTTCTTGACCACAACAAACTGGTATATTGTATATTTGAAGATACACTTACGGCTGTTAGGTATGTGGATATTTTGGACACAAATTTAACTGAAATACTTGAGGACGAGATGTTAGCTGAGAGGGACACGTTCTGGTTTCAACAAGATGGAGCTCCTAGCCACAATTCTTTAATTGTAAGAGATTATTTAAATGAGAAATTTCCTAATCAATGGATTGGAACCAATGGACCGGCAACGTGGCCTCCACGTTCGCCAGAGGTTAACCCTCTTGATTTTTCGTGTGAATTTTAAAAATAAAATTCATAAGAATGATTTTAATAACAAAGAAGATTTACTACATTGTGTTCAAGAGGCATTTAGAAAAATAAAACCTATTCAAATACTGAATACTGTAAGATCTGTACGTAAAAGATGCCAACTGATCATCCGAGAAAATGGAGGACATTTTGAACATTTATTGTAGTTTTTATATTTGGGCAAGGAAATTTAATTTTTTATTTTTGTTTTTATTTTGCAATTGTGGTGTTATTTTTAATGTATTTGTAAGTCTTTGTTTAACCGAGATTATGTATTTCCTTATTCACTTCAAAATTGTTACTAACTTCATTTACGTTTATTATTTTAACATATACCTACTTATCTTTGAGAGATGAAATCATACAGTTATTCATATTGCTACATGTCTAACCAGCATGTAAACATTTTTTTGAAAGTGCACTCGACTAAACTCCTGCGTACGGTCGTTTGACCGCAGAGCACTTGGATGCGTGGGGTTTTGGAGGGTTGCTACAAGGTTGTTGACGTGGTTAGATAGCCACTAAAGGATAGGCGCCACAGGTTTTAGTCAGGAAAGGGAGAAAAGGAAAGAAAAAGGAAAAAGAGGAGTAGAGTAGGGGCAGGCCCTGTAAAACCTGAAACAGGTAGTGCTCCCAAAAAAAAAAGGAACAATTTATAAGAGAGACAAAATTTTACCCGAACAACCAAACAGTAACCGTTTATTTAATTTAATTTAAACTCACATTAATACTTGTCGAATAAATATCGAACGTAAACAATAATGATACTATGCTAGTTTTCCCCCAAAGTATTCATAACAATCTTAACTAACAAAATAATTATAATTCAGCCCTGACGATGGCAAGTGGTGAGCCGTCGCAGATGCCCACAAAGAATAAAAAACTAAATGTATTTAGCTCGTTAATCGAACCCTAAACGTAAAAGAAAAGTTTCGTTAATTGTGCCGCTCCCGACGGTTGTAAGTACTTACAAATCGCAGCCGAAAGGGCGAAAGTAACCCATAAAGTGCGATCTAAAATAGATCCACAATGAAAATAGTAGTGCTTAATTTTGAAACGGCTTGCCTACGTTTCACAAAATAGAATTTAAATCCCCAATGATTTTGATTTCGGTTTCTTGAATTTTATTAAAACCCTTAAGAAATGGTATTAAATAGAAATATCGGGATAGTCTGTTCAGTGCAAGGCATAGAATTGCAGCAAGACATTCAATAGTACAGAAATTTTATTACAGCAAAACCTGCTCTGAACAAAATTATCCGTAATGACAATTAATTAATATTAATGAAAGACAAAGTACAGAAAAGTTACAGAAATTCTAAATTTGAATATAAATATATATACAGTTTCAAACAATGACTGTAATTCATACGACCTCGATATCTGTTCCACCCTGTATATAATGTATTTTAAAACAGGAGCTTCAACGCGCAACTACCGTGTGAAGGTAGTGAACTAAGTAGGTCAACGTCCCAGTGAATACTAGGTGTGGTTTTTTCTTCTTTTGTATGCAGAAAGAAATTACAAATTGAATAAATCAAACTCTAAATTATTCAACCACTTTAGCCTCCAGTAAAAGCATGTTATTATAAATGATAAATTTTTGTTACACGTAAGTAAATAAGGTTAAACACCGAATGTAACCTAACTCTGTTGTACTGATTTTAGCAATACACTGTTCATTACACAAATCCTGTGTATATTGAATAATAAAGAATTCTGACCTTTGATGAAGAATTACCAAACTGTAAATGCCCTTCGTGTTTCGAAGGTGGTAGTTACTTTGTGGAACCAAGACAGCTAATCAGTAGCTAAGAGCCAGCATTCCAGTAGGAATAGGTACGGAGGTGATCGGTAGTGGATTCCAATTTGCTAGTTAGGTATATAAATAAAGAATAGCTGTTTATTTCGCCGGTATCAAGGCGCTGAAAGTGATACAAGTAAGTACGTTACTAATTACCTTATACAAGCATACCTCTTTTTAGATGTTTAGAGCCGATAGCAATGATTTTGTTTCAACAGACCTATGTTATAAATTTAATTAATCTTGCGAAAGTGCCTAAATGAAAGAATCGATTTACTAAAAGTTGTCGAACATGTGTTAAACTTACCCGAGGATATGAAGATTGAGAATTTCAATAAGATCCGCTTGTAAAGCGTCAGTAAGGTTTTATACCAAAAACCATTACCTTATATGAAAAATTTTCCAAAGAAACGATGCTTAAACATCTTATAAACGGAAGGAAAAATTTTCTTGAAGATCAATCTCCCATCGGAAAATGGCGTGTTAAGTAAAAGAAAGATCAGGAACAACGCCCTAACAAAAGCAATATTGCAAACCTGTCAAAACTATTCAAACTAGATAAGAATGTTAAAACCAAATTTTGATAAATAAATTTACAGATATCCCATTGTTGACTTTTAAAAACAAGATTCCTTTTCAAACTTTATTAAATGACCCTAAATCTTCGAGATGGCGCAACTTGTTTAAATACCAAATTTATATCTATAAAGGAATAAAAATATGTGTACGTTAAATAAATTAGTTTAACTGTAGAGGTGCGAAAAATAATTTTTTAGGTATGAAATTAAAAACATTCCACCAACGAATACGGAAATATTTATTTAGATGTAACTAATTAGTTCATTCATTAAATAAAGTAACGGAAGTTATCGAAAATACACGTTATTCACGATAAACACGTAACAATATTTCATTTATTTACTATATAAAACAAATTATAAACAACATTATAATAAAACTTACAGAGTGTTCTATTTATAAACGACATTATTGATATATGCGACACATAATTTACTCTGTAGCATAAACTATAAGAAATATATCTGTCATATGTTATATTAGGTGAAAGAGGATTAAAAATGGAAACGAACTGACCCAAAATATACAGGGTCCCATTAACTTAAACCATCAAGACCGTCTACAGAAGGTCATCACTAAAATGTAATTCAATTCAAATTCAAAAATTTTCGCGGTTTAACCACTAAGGTCGTTTTTGTTCGTTAAAATTCCTACCGAACACTACACGTTTAAACATTCTCAGCGGCGTACTTTGTTTGTTATGGTCATTTCTGTTGAGATTTTCGGGTGAACGGACGTGATAATATTGTGTGATTCCGGTGCAAATTCACATTACAAAATAATACATTCCAACAGCTCAATTAACTTGGGATTTTTGTGGTAAGTTGTTTGTTCTCATATTTTGATAATATGCTCTTAGTTTGATTTAAAAAGTTCTTTGTTGTTCGAAACGGTATTTTATGAACACCTTTACAGACGGTGTTAGTGGTTTGGCTGAAAAAAAATCCTATTTTACCTTTATGCAATTTTACTTTCATCTATTTTATGTTATTTTAACGTTTTTGCACATTTTTGCATATTCTTGATTTCAGAAAATGTCACGACAAAACGATAGACAGAGAAGGTACAATCTCTCTTCAATGAGTGATGAACAAATTAAAATTTTTATGGATTCAGTTGAAACTGATGAGGAAAGTGAAGATTTTGACGACAGTTTCGAAGATCCAGATTATCATTGTGATGAGCTTCAACCTGAAGATAATACAATAATAAACAACTGTTTACAACTAATGGACTCCTCATCGCTTACAAATGCACTTAATTTTCAATGAATCTTAGCAATTTGGGTTTGAGTGAAATTGATGAAACAGAACCAACTGTAACCTCAAACGAAGATATGAGTACGACACTACAGAATAAAGTTATTATTCCAGCACTTCAAGAACCACAAACAGAAGCGACAACGTCAACGCCACAGGGTGAAGTTGCAGTTCAAGCACGGCGACTGCAAACTGAAGCAAAATGTCATTTAAGCCAAAGAAAGAGCTCGATCACCAATACCAAGTTTAGAAGCTTCAGGGCCACAAGTAACACCATCAGCTGGTGGATTCACTGGCTCTAGCTTGAATATTGACAAAGACTCAAATGAGTTCAAAGGCATTATATGGCGTAAAAGTGCATGCAGTTGCACGTCAATGAAGTTGCATTTAGAGGAAATACAGATTTATCAGCTGAAGTGAAAAACTGCAAGCACCGTTGGATTTTTTAATTATTTTTTACGGACGATCTAGTCGACTTGATAAATTTGGAAACACGTCGAGCTGCAATAGCAGAAAACGTTAACACACAATTTAAAATTGACAAATGCGGAATTCGTCGATACATTGGAGTGTTGATTTTATGTCAGTTTACCGTTACCCAAACATTGAAGATTACTGGAGTGAATTCGGGTTTCGACACATACCAGAGAGTATGCCAAAAATAGATTTGAACAGATAAAGAAATATTTATCGTTCAACGATGACTCAAAACGGTGAAAAAGGTGATGAAGGATATGATCCCATTTTGGGATCAGAAAAGTTACGACACATTTGCTTGAGCGCTTTGACTCAATTCCGAAAAATGCTCGATTATCAATTGACGAACAAATGTGTTCAACTAAAATGGTTCATCATTTACGTCAGTATTTACCAGACAAGCCTCATAAATGGGGCGTAAAGTTCTTTGTTTTGTGTGACAGCAATGGATATTCATACCGTTTTGAAATATATACTGGAGCCAGAAATGAGGACATGGTTCTACCTGATACACCAAACATTGGAGCAACAGGAAATGTTGTTATTAGGTTGTCGAAAACAGTGCCAAATTTTGTGAATCATATATTGTATTTTGACAATTTCTACACATCTCCGCCGCTTATGGTGTATCTTAGAGCACGTGGCATTTATAGTCTTGGCACTGTGAGAGCAAATCGTATTTCCAACTGCAAACTTCCTACTGACAAATGCGAAGAACTGAAAAAGCACCACGAGGTTATTCCACAGAATTTGTTGGATCTGCTTACGGTGTCGACATAACCACAGTATTGTGGAAGGATACGAAGAATGTTAGGCTGTGCTCAACTTATGTTGGCACTAAGCCTTTCAAAGAAGTAATACAGTGAGTCAACCATCAAAAATAGCTCGATACAACAAAAAGGAAAGGTCATATGATGAAATTGATTGTCCTCAAATTATCCGAGAGTACAACGCTCACATGGGCGGTGTCGATTTAATGGATTCTTATTTGGGTCGAAATGGACTCAAAATTAAAACTCAGGACATGGCAACCAGGATCTTCTACCATCTTCTGGACATGACCGTAACAAATGCGTTCATTTTGTATAGAAGACTCAACGATGAAAAGAACCAAACTGCGGATTGTGACAATAAAATAAAAACATGACGATGAAGGCATTTCGCGTGAGCATTGCTAAAGAACTCTGCGTTTCTCTTGAAAACGCTCAGTTGGGTCCATCTGCTACACAACCAACTATCAGCAATTGTGTTGGTAAAAAGCAGCTCATCCAGTGGCAAGTGTGAGATTCGATGGAGTTAATCATTTTCCTGAATGGGGATCAAAAAATCATGCAAGTTTTGTAAAAATCTGATACAACACATTTTGCATTAAATGTAACCTCCACTTGTGCTTTTCTAAAGCGAAAACTGTTTCAAAAAGTATCATATAAAAGAATAATTCATTTTCATTTCAATAAATAAATATATTTTATCCGACATTTTATTGAGCATTCAGATTGAATAAAAGCCATTTGTTTTACATAAATTATGTAGCACTTAGTTTTACTTTTTTAGGCTAACCACTAAGACCGTCTACAGACGGTCTTTCACCTGTTTCACCTGGCGCTCTCCGGTAAACATTTTATCACAAATGGACTTCACATTCGTGTTTGGCAGGCTAGAATCATTCTAGAACCAAAATTCTTATGACGAAATTCCTCATATTTCTATTTCAGTGGTTTAAGGGTTAAACAAAGCATAAGTTTATGTCATATCTACTTACCTGGACCCTTTAAAAAAATATAGTGCACTGCACTGGACTCTCTTATGGTTTGTATATCCAAAGTCCCTCTACATTTTTTTGATATTTATTAAAATAAAAAAGATATTTGAAGAGACAGTTTTTGGCAATTTTCGAAAATCGCCCTGTAGCTTGAAAATGCAACAACCTACTGAAGATCTGATTGAACCATGGTTAGTTTATCAAAAAATAAGTCATGACATCTTAACTACTTTTTTTCTAACTCTTCCAGTTTTCGAGATACCTTGCACAACTATCCAATTTGGGACACCCTGTACACGCTTGTGATAGCTTCACCTAATACTCTGACAGTTTACTTAAAATACCAATGTCCAACGAAAATTTCAAAACAGAACTAGACGTAATTATAGCCAAGGCGTGTAATAATGGATTTGGAGAAAACACCGTAGTAACAATATTGCCTTCACAGTAGATTGTAAAAAACACTATCTCAAACAAACACAATTCAGGAGTGTAAAAATTCACGTGTATGAAATGTGAAGGTGTATGAGTACAAGAAATAAAAAAAGGACCAAAAAACGCTTCAGAGGTTTAAAGACGAACGCTCGTAATACTTCTAATTTGCAGCGCATATTTTAATTCTTGGACATTCTTACAACAGTAATGACGATGTGTGGGGTTTTACATAATCATATTCTCACTAATTTGAAGAAACTGTAAATTTATAATCTCCGCCTTATTTAAAAAGTGCAGTTGTTCTTATTGGTAACTGAATTAGTATTCTATCTATATTTATATTCTTAATGTGATTGTGTAGGCTATATTAGGCTTTTTTCATTGTAGCAGATAGTAGCTTACATTTCGTTTGACCAAACTCGGTTAAACAATTATAAACTGCTTTACTTTCTGATTATTTCTGTGTAGGGTATACATATATATATATATATATATATATATATATATATATATATATATATATATATATTATACCCACCATTTATGCTTTTCCAAGATTCTCCAAACTAATTAGTAGGATAAATTTAATTGTACAGCAATTTGTCAGACAGATATACTACTGATTGCTGCAATATGCAAAATTATCATTTTATCATTAAAACAAGGTTTTAATATACCCATATGTAATAGGTCCTGTTCATCGTCATTACGTCTATCTCCACATTTTTATTTAGGAAATGAACCAATTTCTGTTAAAAAAGTGGAAACATGTATAATGGGACTGTTTTCTTTATTTCAAAATCAAAGAAAAATGTAACAACATTTAATCAACTTCAGATGTAAGTGTAAAGTTTGGAAAAACTTTAAATTGAAATTAATAAAAGAATCCTCAAATAGAAACTTGATATACCAATTAAAGAACTAGTCAAACTTAAGAGAGAAATAGTTTTCGGTTATTAATAACTGTAATTGTTATTACATTAAAAACAGAAAATGTATGTTTAACAACTTATTTAATTGGTAAAGTATTTATTTCAAAGTCTAGGAAATAATGCATCAAAAATCCTAGAAATACCAAACGATAAAATTAAGTCGTGCTGTTAAGTATTTTATTCAATTATAGGATGCCCAAGCCTATTTAATTGGAGATTACAATTATTTTAATTGTGTGTGGAAATCGTCAAAGTTTACATTTTCATATTACCATAAAAATGACTTGACGGAATTAAAAAATATTTAAAACTGAAAAAGTTATGACCGCCTGCGTCTGCATCTGCGTCTGCGTCTGCGTCTGCGTCTGCGTCTGCGTCTGCGTCTGCGTCTGCGTCTGCGTCTGCGTCTGCGTCTGCGTCTGCGTCTGCGTCTGCGTCTGCGTCTGCGTCAGCGTCTGCGTCAGCGTCTGCGCCTGCGTCTGCGTCTGCGTCTGCGTCTGGGTCTGGGTCTGGGTCTGTATCTGTGTCTGTGTCGGCACCTGCGTATGCCTGTGGGTGTGTGTGCCTTAGTTTGCGTCTCTGTAGCCATCCCAACTTAAACAATACATAACAGATTTTAATGAAACTCTGTACCTAGTATTACTTTTAAAATATATCGGTTCTATATTTCTATACTTGGTTAAAACGTATTTACTGATAAAGCCCCAAAAATCCATAAAGTTCCTAAAATAACTATATTGGAAAAACTTACAGCTTTATAACAGGTATTGTAAGCGTTTTTAAATATAACCCAATTTTAGACAACTGATAAGTTTTTAACACGAAGATAATTAGGCCTTAAAATTAATTTAAAGGTCATGTCACAATGAGATCAAAAATTATTTTTTGATATATCCTTGATTTACACAATTGACAAATGAAGACGAAACGTCGCTATTTGATTAATACAAATTTAAATGAAACTCTGTATTACGTACTACAATGAATGCCAAACCAAAGCTGATATATACCGGGTGTGAAATTAGTCCTTAATTCTTACGTTGCTTTGTAACTATTTTAGATAAAGAAATCATTAAGTATGGAAGTTGTGTATTAGCTTCTTCTCTGTAACTAAAAATATCTACAGTTCTACAGGGTGTTGCATTTTCGGATATCTAACAAACATTTTAGATTGAACACTGTATATTTTTAAATACTCTTGTATTGTCGTCAATTGCATATCTGGTAACGTTTTGTTTTTTTAATTAGGATCAGCCGTTACAGATGTGGACGTGGATGTTTCAATAATTGTAGAAAATGCAGTAGCATTGATGGTAATGATGGTGAGCATCCTGGTCGTAACTTAAACGAAGAGCGCGAACTTCAAGAAATTGCAGTGTGTAGTTTATCAGAAACTAATTTCCCGTGCAATAGTACAAAAATTGTTGAAGAAATGAATATTGAACTAATAGCAGTTCGCAATATCTTGAAAAGGAATAAACACCGTTGCTATAAGTTGCAAACTATACAAGAAATTTTTCCAGAAGATCATCAAAAGCGTATGGGATTTTGTGAAGATATAAGGAATCGGGCTAATGAAAACGAAAGATTTATTGAAAATCTTTTGTTTACGGACGAGTGTTCTTTTAACTTACATGGCCATCACAATCCATCTGTCGCTGTTTGTTACTCTCGGGAAAAAAAAACACATTAGTATTCCTTATCGGACACAATACGCCCAAAAAGTTAATGTGTGGGCAGGAATTTTAGGTAATTCCATAATTGGCCCATTTTTATCACAGAAACTTGACTGCAGACAAATATTTAGAACTGTTGAGAGACCAGATAGTTCCAGCTGTTCAACGCCTCAATATAAATTTTGATGACATTTTGTATCAAGAAGATGGGTGTCCTGCTCATACTGCAGTAAGAGTTCAACAGTTTTTGGAAACTATGTTCCCTAATCGTCTTATTAGTGGAAAACGTACTATTAAATATGCTCCTCGCTCACCTGATATCACGCCGAACGACTTTTTTTTAGTGATACGTATCCCAGCAAATTTATGGGCACAGGCATGAATGTGCTAACAATTTGGACGAACTTCGTGTCAAAATTACAAACTCTTTAAACAGCATCGCCCAAGAAATGTTAGAAAACACCCGAACTAAATTTTATCACAGATTGGGTTACTGCCTTGCGCAAGGTGGAGGTATTTTCGAAAACCTTATAAAGTAGAGTTTTGAAAAAAGTTTAAAAATAGTTTGTTTTTCAATAAGAATTGTAATGGTAAAGTTAAACTTTAAACTTAAGTTATACTATCACTGTAAATCTTAATGTTCTTGTTTGTAGTCCTCGTAAGTTTCTTCTTAGTTCTTCTTACGAGTAGCAATCGAACCACGTCATAAATTCGCAATTACAAAAAGCTTCGATGTTTGAGGTATTATCATTTAATGTTTAAGTGTAAAGTACTTACCTGATAGCTTCAAAGAACACGCGACTTTTCAATATCATCTGAATTTTTTTTTTTTTTTTTATGATTGTGGACCTGAACAGGCTAAATAAGGCCTATCGTGCTAAAGCACTCAGGAACACTTAGGAGGATGGATAGAGGGATAATGAATTGCCAATAGATGCCTATGAACAGACCTTAAATTTTCTCATATCATAAGTGAGAGGAAAACAGGAACTAGGGAGATCATTCCAGAGTTTAGAAGCCGTGTAGAAAAATGTGGATTGCGCCTGTTTGGTACGACAAGTGGAGATATGCACTGCATACTGATGATGTAAATGACCGAACCGAGTGTTTCTCGCAAAGATAGCCCGAGATGGTATCAAAGAATATAATTCAGCAGTACAATGGCCGTTGTAATAACGATAATACAAAGAAAGAACTGAAACCATCCTTGTATGCTCAAGGGACTGTATGTGAGAAGTTAAGGACGGGTCATTTATAAGCCTAATCGCTCTCTTTTAAATACGATCAACGATATCGAGAGCGTATTGGGAGCACTAACCCAGAGGTGAGAATTATATTCCAGATGAGGCCGAATTTTGGCCTTATACAGCAGAAGGAGTTGTCGAGAGGTAAAGTACTGCTTAGATCTGTACAAAAAGCCTATTTTACGAGCAACTGTTTTGATAGCTGACAGAAGATGGTCAACCTATGAGAGATTTGAAGATACAGTCATGCCCAACAGAGTAATAGAGTCTGAAAACTTAAGGACTGAGCCATTCATACCTACAACAGGAAATCAACGATCTTTTTTGGCGGACACAAGTCAACACTGAGTTTTGTTAGCATTAAATTTAACTAGATTATTGCTTCCCATTCGAGAATACGTTGAATGTCTTTGTTGATTGAATTTGCCATTTCAGCTTTAATTTCTTGATTTGACATAGAAGGTGGATTATCACTATGAGTAGTCTGAGATGAACTACAGTGAAGAGTGCTATCGTCAGCAAAGCAATGGATGGGGTTAGTTGTTGAAGAAATAAGGTCGTTTATGTACAGCAGAAAAAGTGTAGGCGCTATAACGGATCCCTGTGGTACGCCCGCGTTAATGGCAACTTCTTTTGAAAAAAGCCATCAACTACGACACGTAATCGTCTTTTATCAAGGAAACTAGAAACCCAGTTGATGAGCGTATCATTTAACCCAAACGAGGTGAGTTTGGCAAGTAAACACTTATGCCAAACTTGGTCAAATGCCTTTGAGATATCTAAAGCGACTACAACTGTTTCACCGGGCTGTTCTACTGTATTGTTCCAAACTTGGGTCACATATGAACGAAGATCGCCTGTTGAACGACTTTGCCTAAACCCATATTGGTGGTCACTAAGGAGTTTGTTAGTTTCAAGGAACGTGGGCAGTTGCTGATTGATGGCTTTTTCCATGATTTTAGACAAAATGGAAGTGATGGCAATTGGTCTGTAATTTGAGGGATCGGTCTTATCACCTTTTTTGGGAATAGGTTGAACATTTGCTAACTTCCATGATGAAGGGAATTCCCCAGAAGATGTAGAGATCGTATAGAGCTTAGATAGGACTGGTACTAGTTCGGGGGAACATTTCTTTAAGACAATAGCTGGGATACCGTCTTGGCTAGTCGCCTTATTGAGATCAATAGATGATCGATTCCAAAAGCTTGTACCGAAAATGAATTGGTTTCATAACGTATGAAGAAGAGTTGACTAGGGGCACATCTTTTCCAGAATCATTGAGACACTAGTTTGATGCAAACAAATCCACGAAAACGTTGGCTTTGTCTACAGAATCAGCAACTACCGATCCGTCAATAGATGTCAGGGGGGGAAATGAAGAATTGCTTTGGTTTCGTTAGAAATGTTGAAGCTAGATTGAGGGAGATTTAAGTAGTTCATATTTTGTGCCTACATGCAAATATGTACAAGTGGCAACATCGGGTTCCTTTCTAGCTTATTATAAGTCAGACCCGGAATAATGTTTTTCCACACCTGTATATTATATATATATATATATATATATATATATATATATATATATATATATATATATATATATATCTATATATATATATATATATATATATATATATATATATATATATAGTTAAAGTAAGCTTGGCAACTCCGACTTTACCTTTAGAAAGTTTTATTCTTATAATTAGAAAATATGCCTTAACAATGACCTAATAACAGCGTTCTTTCCTTCTGTGCCTAAACATGTTTCTTTCGTAGGGGACTGTAATCTTATACCTTGAATTTTAATATATTAATGGTTTCTTCTAAATTAAAATTATAGTTAAAGTCATCCTACAGTATACATCTTGGGTTTTGCCATTAATTACGTACCTATCAAATCTTTTAGGATACAGTTGCTTAAATTTGAAGCTTAATTTCACCAAGATCATCATAGTGCTTTTTTTTTAGTTAAATTTTATCATCGACTGATTATTATTTGGACCTAACGTTACTTTACACATCTATAGTTTCTTCATCGTATACTGCCTTGTGACAACACTAATAGTGTTTTAACTGTACGTATAAATGATCTGTCTTACATGAGTTTTGGTTACAGTTAACATGTTTAAAACGTTTTATCAATGTCATGGAGAGTATGTTTTTACATCACCTGCGGTTAAGTAACCTGAGATTAAATTTCAGTTAATTATCTCTTTACTACAATACCTGCTGCTTTCTTGTTTTATTATGACACCAAAGGTATGCTGGTTGTTAAAAATAGAATAATATATTTTAAAATAGAAATAAGGCTGTAGAAAAAAATGAATGTTGTTGCTAATAGAGTTGTTGTTGCTAATAAATAAAGTTAAGTTGAATAAAAAAAATATATGAAAAAGACATAAAAAGATTCTTTTTTGTGTAATAATTAATTAAACCAATATTAATCAACTAATGAAAGACAATTTAACTGGCGACCTATACTATCGAAGGAAGTCTCTGTCTGTAACCTGGTCCTTCAACAAAAATAAAATTGGTGAAGACAGATTTTTTAATTAATACCAACAAGTCTTTCTTAACATAAAATTTGGTACGTTCGAACCGGATCAAAGAAAAATAGAATATTTAATTTTTCAGAATCAAAATAAGTGTAACTGACATTTGTCAAATAATACACGTTAAGTCAAATTCTGAAAATACGAAGGTTCTAATTATTTGCTCCCAGATTACTTACAAAGTATAATTTAAAATAAGTTAAATCTGAAGCAATAAAACAAGAAAATAAATTGAAGAGGATGGTTTTGGAATTTTTTAAAGCCAAATAAATTCTAACAAGAAGCAATCTAAAATCATTCCACTAAATTAAAACAAGAAAAAATTAGATCAAGAGGAAATCCAAAGGACATTATTCCATTAAACTAAGAATACGAAGGTACAAAAGAATAAACGGAACGAAGTGGTAATTTTTTCATATAAGTACCTAGCAGTAACCTTGTAAATTTGTTTTGAGTTTCTGTATTGTTAATCAATTTAAAATGAAAGATTTAAAGAAACTCAAAGCAACTAGAAAAATAATTAGAAATAATATTTTAAGCTTTGAACAATTTGTAAACAATTTTATTTCTTCAGATGAAGAAATCAGTAGCATAGAACCATTAATTGTTCGAAAAGAATTACTAATTTCTGAATTTAAGAGTTATCAAGATGTCAATTATGACATTTGTGCACGTAATGAAACTGATGAAGATAATTACAATGAAATTTTAAATATTTATTGTGACACTCTTGTAAAAATCAATGAGTTTGTAAATAGGTTTAACAAAAGGCAAGTCAATTCCTCCTTAGGTGATATGTCAAATGAAGGAGCAAATAGTTCTAACGTAAATATTTGTGATTTAAATCCTTCAGTCAAACTTCCTAATTTAGAAATACCTACTTTTTCGGGGAATAACATAACAGAATTTAAAGCGTTTATATCCTTATTTACGGCAATCATTGATAAAAATATAAAGTTATCAAAGGTGCAAAAATTATTTTATTTATTAAAATATCTCAAAGGAGATGCAAGAACATTAATAGATAAACTTCCTTAATTGATGATAGCTATGATAAAGCTTTAAGAATGTTAAATGAACGTTTCGATGACGATTCAATTCTTACTGCTCAATACATTTATTCCTTAATTGATTTGCCTGCAGTTACAAAAGGTAGTTCACAACAATTAAGAGATTTTATTAAACACGCTAAACAATTAATCGGTGCACTTGAAAACTTAAACCAACCTGTTTCTGAGTGGAGTGTCATATTAGCTCACATATTTTTAAGGAAATTGGATAGTAATACTAGGCAAGCATTTCAGTTGGAGAAATGTTCTAAAGAAATACCTTCAATGGATAAGGTTTTAAAATTCATTGAGGACAGAGCTGTAGCTTTTGAAGCGTCAAATATTTTAAATTCAATTGACAGTAACTTTAATGAAAACAAAAGAAAATTCGTGACAAATATTACTACTAATAATAATAATAACTGTAGTTTTTGTTCTAAAGGTGGTCATCAAATTTTTCAATGTAGAAAATTCAAATTATTAAAAGTAAAAGAGAAATTAATTTTGTTAAAAATAATGCACTATGTACATTATGTTTAAAACTCATAGCATACATGAATGCAAATTTACTAATAATTATAAATGTAAGTACTGTTCTGAAGCACATAACAATTTACTACATGATAATGACCCAAGTACACCATTCACTACACATGAAGAATCTTTCAATGAACAAACAACTCTTCACACAACGAATACAACAAAAACGTATTATTACCAGTAGTTAAAATTAAAATTTATAATTCTAAAGGTATGCCTTTTATAGTAAACGCTTTACTAGACTCAGCGTCACAAACATCATTTATCACTAAAGAATTGTATGAAAGGTTACATATTGATGCTTTCAAAAATGATGTAAATATTGTTGGAATTGGTAAAATTAAAACTACGTCCAATTCGTCTGTTAAAGTGAAATTGTTTTCTTGTGTTATGAATTTTAGCATTAATGTTACTTGTGTAATTATTCTACAATTACTAATAAGCTACCGACATTTTATTTTAACAAGCAAGATATAAAATTGCCTGACAAATTGCCATTAGGCGATCCAAATTTTAACATACCTGATAAAATTTCAATACTGTTAGTGCTGAAATTTTGCATCTGTAATGCAAACAGGTTTTCTACAAATACCAAATAGTGAAGGTAAATTAATAAACACTAAGTTTGGTTATGTAGTAATAGGTAATATACAGGATTTGAATAGCAATAAAGAAACTTCATCAATTCTTTCATTTTCTTCAATGGTTTCTTCCTGTAACAGTACCTATAAATTAGAAAAACTAATGAGTAATTTTTGGCAAACTGAAAAGGTTCCAGAATTATTTTATGAGCGAACATCAGAAAATGATTATTGTGAAGAAGTATTTAATAAATCTTTAATTCTTGTAAATAATCGTTTTCAAGTAGATCTTCCGCTAAAACAAGACATTACTAAAATTCACCTTGGTAACTCATATTTAAAGGCGTCTAATAGATTTTTTTTATTGGAAAAACGGTTGCATCAAGATGAATTACTTTTTTTAGAATACAAAAAATTTATAAATGACTACTTAGAATCAGGTGATGCAAAAATTGTTGATTTCAATATATATAAACACAGATTGGATTCTAGTGCTTATTTTTTAGCTCATCATCCAGTTATCAAAAATGATAAAAGGACAACAAAAATACGAGTAGTTTTGATGGTGGGTTAAAAACAGATCTTAAGCGATCTTTAAATGACGTATTACTAAACGGTCCAGTTATCCAAAACGACCTTTTTGACATTTTAGTATCGTTCAGAATGTACTAGTACATAATGATAACTGACATTAAACAAATGTATAGAAAAATCCTTATTAATGATAAACAAGAATGCTTACAGAATATCCTTTGGAGAGACGACAAGGATAGTGAATTGCAATGTTTACAACTTCAGTTACTTGGGGTTTAAAATCATAAGCTTATATAGCAGTGAGATGTTTAATTGAGCTAGCTAAAATATATGAAAGCCAATATCCATTAGCCTCAAATGCTATAATAAATAATTCTTATGTCGATGACATTCTTTGTGGTTCTAACAATTTAGATGAAGCTAAACTGCTTCAGTCACAACTAATAGAATTGCTTAGACTAGGTAATTTTCAATTGCACAAATGGATTTCAAACCATGATTCACTTTTAGTAAATATTCCCAACGAAAGCAGATACTTTGAGGAAATTAATTTACAACGTGAAAATGAAAATTACATAAAAACCTTGGGATTAACTTACGATGTCTTGAAGGATTCTTACATAATAAAGTGCCCTACATATGTTAATATGAACGAATTTTTTACAAAACGCAAGGTTCTTAGTTTTATTGCAAAAATGTTTGATCCTATGGGGTTTTTGGGTCCTGTTATAACTAGAGCAAAGGTAATTATGCAGAAAATTTGGATAGCTAAAATTTCGTGGGACGAAAAATTGCCATCTGAGCTAAATGAAATGTGGGTAGAATTTGTTAAAAGTCTAAATAAAATGCCACCTATTGAGATTAAGCGTGATTTTAATTTTAGCGTTACAAAATCCATAGAATTGTTAGGGTTTTGTGATGCCTCTAACATTGCGTATGGTTGCTCCATTTATTCTAAGGTAACTACTTATGATGGTAAAGTTTCAACTAAGCTAATTTGCTCAAAATCCAGAATTTCCCTTTGAATGAAAACTTACAATTCCAAGAGCTGAACTAAACAGTGCTTTGCTCCTATCAAAGCTAATGAAAAAAATTGTTTCATTATTCTCAACATATACTTTAAATATTTTCTTATTTACAGATTCAAAGGTAGTTTTATGTTGGCTTAAATCGTCTATATTTAAGTTGAACACTTATGTAGCTAATAGGGTTTCAAAGATTCTTGAGTTAAGTAGATCATTTAAATGGAATTATATTGAAACTCATTTAAACCCAAGTGATTTGATTTCACGAGGAATAAAACCTCACTTAATCGTTACAAATGATTTGTGGTGGAATGGTCCAAAATTTTATTGGACAAAAATATTGAATCACATTGTAGTGAAGAAATTTATTTTCCAGAAATAATACCAGAATGTAAAGTTAATGTTTTAATAAATCTGCAAATTGAACCATTAAACATTTTAAGAAAATTTCAAATTTGTTAAAATTGCAACGTATAATTGCATTTGTAATTCGATTTTTGCATAACTGCAAAAACCCTCTCTCAAGAAATGTTGACCTTTTAGACCCTAATGAACTTAAAAATGCATTAATGATCATTATTCGTGTTGAACAGTCTAGTAAATTTCAGCAAGAAATTGGAAACTTAAAGAATAATGTGCCTATAACTTCTAATTTAAAATATCTGCATCCGTTTTTAGATAACAAAAATATCTTAAGGGTTACTGGCAGATTACAAAATGCCCAAGAAATAAGTTTTTCACAAAAATTTCCAATAATTTTACCAAAGAATAGCCTCATTACAGATTTAATAATTAGATACGAACATATACGTTTATTACATGCAGGTCAAAAACACGTCCTTGCAAGTTTAAATAGGTCTTACTGGTTGATTAGTGGGTCTAGTCAAATTAAGAAGATTATTCATAAATGCGTAACATGTTTTAAACTAAAAGCGAAATGTTCTGAACAACTCATGGGATCGTTGCCGTACGATCGTGTTAATGCTTCAAAACCATTTTAAAGACAGGAATGGATTTTTTGGCCCATTTTCTGTAAAACACTCACATTTAAGGAAAAGCGTAGAAACGAAAGCCTACGTTTGCCTTTTGTATGCTTCACAACTAAAGCAGTTCATTTAGAACTTTGTTCTGATTTAACAACTAAAACATTTATAGCGTGTCTAAAAGATTTATTTCGCGAAGAGGAAGACCGGTTGTTTTATACTGCGATAACATGTCCACTTTCAAGGGAGCACACCGCGAACTTAATAAAAATTTTGAAATCTACCATAAGGAAAATCGCGATATAATACAAAATACGTTTTCTCCAGAAGGTATTAAGTTTAAGTTTATTCCAAGTTATTCTCCAGTATTTGGAGGGCTATGGGAATCAGGGGTAAAAAGTTCTAAATACCACCTTAAACGTGTTATTGGAGAAAAAAAATTAACATATGAGGAATTTAATACAATAATTATTCAAGTAGAAGGTATTTTAAATTCCCGTCCAATTACTCCACTATCACAAGATGTCAACGATCTTAGTTATTTAACTCCGGGTCATTTTTTATTGGGTGATAATGTAAATTATATTCCAGAAAGTGATATAACCATGTTACCCTCAAATAGATTAAAATCTTGGCGTATATGTACTCAAGTACAACAAAATTTTTGGAAGGCTTGGCACAAAGATTACTTAAATCAACTTCAAAACAGGTTTAAGTGGTACAAAAATCATTCTAATTTAAAAAAAGGTATGCTTGTATTGCTTAAAAATGAAAATTTACCATCTCAAAAATGGCCATTAGCCAGAATTGTTAAAATATGTCCAGGAAAAGACGACAAGGTTAGAGTTGTAGAAGTAAAGACTGCTTTTGGTAATTTTTTACGCAGTGTCACAAAAATTGCTGTATTGCCATTTAATGATGAAAATACAGATTAGTTTGATTACGTTCGAAATTACTATTGCTTAATTATTTGTTTTTATGTTCCATTTTGTTAATCGGCTGTTCAAAAAAGGTATACTTAGTAATAGCAACTGTAAAATTAGTTTAATATAACATCATGTGATTTTAACACACTTCTGAAATAAATGTTAACTTACTAAAGATTTTCTTGTTTGCCCTCAGGAGTATGTTAAAAAATAGAATAATATATTTTAAAATAGAAATAAGGCTGTAGAAAAAAATGAATGTTGTTGCCAATAGAGAAGTTGTTGCAAATAAATAAAGTTAAGTTGAATAAAAAAAATATATGAAAAAGACATTAAAAGATTCTTTTTTGTGTAATAATTAATTAAACCAATATTAATCAACTAATGAAAGACAATTTAACTGGCGACCTATACTATCGAAGGAAGTCTCTGTCTGTAACCTGGTCCTTCAACAAAAATAAAATTGGTGAAGACAGATTTTTTAATTAATACCAACAAGTCTTTCTTAACACTGGTATTAGACAGTATTCACTAACCTCAAATCTGGTTATATGTCAAAATTAATTTAACAATTACCACATTTAATTGAAAGGAATACTGTATAATAATAGAAGGAGCCTATTGAATTTTGAGTGAAGAAGTAGGGTTCCACCGTATTATAACTCATTTTTTTTATAGAAATTGTCTTGTTATCTAATTTTTTCTTAAAGTGGCAAATTAATCAATTGCAAACTTTCAAACTGCTCTGTGCGTTGCTATGGAAACGGATATTTAAAAAATCTACATTTTTAATAATTAAAAAAAAGGCAACATATCAATCACGTGAAAATAAATTAATCAAATTTGACGTTAGTGAAAAATATAGCAACATTGTAAAAATAACTCCCAAATCTAGGGGACAAATAAAAAAAAGATTATATGTAGGTACTGCATTGTGTTTTCATGGTACAGTAACAATTACAATTATTAACAAAAAACTATTTCTTTGTTGGATTTGACTAGATCCTTAATTGGTATGTCGTTTCTATTTGTGAATGCTTTTATTCATTTGAAAAATCACAAGTTCGAAATCAAAATGTTACGGTTTTAGTTACTACACGTGATTTTTACGCTTCGAGAGATTTACGTACCGCTTGGTAGGCAACACTGTACCTCTGGCAGATTTGTTAGTAGTTTATTTCTACTTATAAGAGTTAGACGTGGCAACACCGTGTACAATATTACTCGAGGTCTACATCAAATTTCAAAAGTTTTTTTTTGATAAAATTCTGCAGTTGGTCGAAAAAGAAATTTTAAAATGGTCGTGTGATATTTTGTTTAGTTAGCGTTTAAGGAAACAACGTGTTAGAAATGTTACTATAAGTTGAAATTATAAGTTTAAGCTGATATTAATTACAAACATTCACTTAATATTAGACTGATTAGAAGTTAGTCTTTCATTTTATGCGGATACAAATTTCCTTTATATCCACGTGGTCTTTCACTTTTTCGGGAGTTTTTTTGGTTGTTCCTTCTGTGTGTTCTGTTATAATCGATTCTTCACCTGTACGTGAATACCTTTAGAAACTGGGATTCATGGGTATGCCGGCAGTACATTTCTTCAGCACTGATCACTAACGCGAGAAACGGTGGGTTACGATGACTACACCGAAGACAGTTCAATGGATATTGTTCTTGACTCGATCTCTATCTAAAACACCGAGGTTAAATCACGTAAGACGTTTGGGTATTTTCGACACAACCCAGTTACTGGTGAGCTCTATTTTGTCTATTATGTAACTGAGCCCTAGAACAATAAATAATGAACTACGAGAACCGTAATCGCAGTGGGTACTACTCACTTCTAGATACTACTTCGACGAATTGTTACAGAAGTTGGAAATTTGCCTACAGCTGCTTACAGGTACTTAATAACTATAAAAGATACCTATTTGTTTTGCTTCTGTATGGCTTAGTGACCCATGTAGCAACGGTGCGTATCTAAAACTTTTATTTGTTACCTATAAATTAACAAAAATTGTTCAGTATACTACTTACTAAAGGTGCTCGTGCTTGCATTTCCTAAAAAAATTTAAATAACGGTTTAAAATATATCTAACGGTAACGGGGTTAGAAGAAAAAGTGATGAGCGTAAAATAGCACTGTATTTAAGTTTAACAGGTGAAGATGCAATTGAACCGTTTAATACTTTTAGATTAACGCAAGAAGAATCAGTTAAATATGAAGCTGTAGTTCAAGCTTTCAATAATTACTGTCAGCTTCGTAACAGTGAAGTCTACAATCTTTTGAAATTTTTCTCAAAGGTACAAGAGAAAGGCGAGAATTTAGATCATTTTGTTAGAAAATTAAAGAGTTTAGCAAAAGAATTTAATTTTGGAGAACAAATGGAGTCGCTAATATGAGATAAAGTGGTTTTAGGAATACAAGATAAACAATTACAAGAGAGGTTATTAGCACAACAAACGCTGTTATTAGAAGACGCTGAAAAAAGATGCAGAGCAGCAGAAATAGCGAAAATTCAGACAAAAGCATTACAGAGAGAAGCAGTAGATCTGTTATCTGTGTTAAGTATCGGAGAAGAGTAATGAACATCAAGAGGAATATAGAGGGTGAACGAGCAACTAGCTTGTACAAATGTTTGAAGTGTGGTTTTGAGCATGAAATGGGAACTGTGCGGCATATGGTAAGACACGTTATGTCTGTAGAAAACTGGGACGTTTTAAGGTAGGATGTAGATTAGCTAAAAGTGAAAATTATAAGGGTGACAGGAGAGTTAAGTGTAGTAATAACTTAATAACCAATTCAAAAAAATCAGTGAAATAGAAGGTAGTGGAGATGAGGGTGTAGAGGAGTTAAATCAATTATTTATTGGAAGTTAATGATTTGTCAAATAGTAAGACATATTGGGCATAAAAAGTAAAGAGAGGTGATCCGATAATTGTGTTTAAATTGGATAGTGGGACACAGTGCAATGTGTTGCCACATAAATAGGTAAAACTTTTAAATTAAACTAATGAAATGATTAAGCAGACACATAACATTGTTGCTTATGGTAATAACAAAATTCAAGTACCTAATGGTAGAATGTGAAGTTAAGAATAAAAAGTGTACCCAGTATTAAATTTTTAATTGTAAATGTTGCAGGAGCGCCAATCCTACGATTGCTTGTCTAAAGTTAAGTGTGATAAAAAAAGTTGATGATCAGAATTGGATTAGATAATAAGGATGAATTTGTTTCAATTAATAACGAGATTTTTGAAGGGACAGTTAAGGTTCCATTTAGTGATATTAAATTTAGGAGTAATAATATTCCAGCAAATAGCATTTGTAGGTGATTTCCAGAAATAACTAAAAATAACATTAAGTAGCTTAGTAAGTAAAAAGATTATAGAGAAGGTTAAAGATCCAACTGAGTGGACTAATAATGTAGTAGTAGTTGAAAAACCAAATGATAACATTAGCCTGTGTTTAGATCAGTCACAGTTAAATAAGTATGTCTGTTTCGAACGTTATCAAATCTCAACAGTAGAGGAAATTGCATTAAAGTTGCAAGGTAAAAAGATTTTCACCGTGCTTGATACGAAAGCGGTTTCTATCAGGTTTCCCTAAGTGCAGAAAGTGTAAAATCGTGTACGTTTATAAGTCCGTTTGAAAAGTATAGGTTCTTGAGACTTCCATTTGGTGTTTCATGTAGTGCGGAGGTATTTCAGAAGGTTAATGAACAACTATTTGGAAAACTAAACATTGGTATTTATTTCGATGATTTAGTAGTTGCAGGAGTGAATGAGAATGAACATGATTTAATTATGGCTGAAGTAATGAAAAAAGCAAAACGGTACAATGTAAATTTAATGCAAGTTACGAAATCCACATCTAATCATAAGTTGATATTAGTAAAGTAATATAATAATATATACATCCGGTTATCAATATCTAATTTTAAACTATTATTTGTGTTTCAATTCTATATATATATATATATATATATATATATATATATATATATATATATATATATATATATAAGATGTGACAATACAAAAGAGATCATTATTATATAGTAGTAGTAAGAGGTGTTATTGTATAAATTATTCAAATAAAACTTGAAACTTAGTTTTTAAAAACTCAACGTCTTGATCCAAGAATGTAATTGGCGCAGTCGGTAGGATTGGAAAACAGAATTGGATTCCTAGCCTGAGAAGACCTTCATCGAGAACTGTCTTCCTGAGTATCAACTCTTTACGGGCGAACGAACCAGCCGTTTGAAACAACCACTCAATACAACTCTAAGGAGGTCCATCCGAAGAAATTGGTGAAAACAATCTTCTAGGTAAGAGCCATCCTTGCTACCTTAATTTAATTTAGTATATGACAGTAAAATTGAATCCATGAATAGGATTTATAATTGTCAACACAAAGGTTAATATATTTGGGTAAAATTTATATCCAATAAGAAAATTCTTTGATTTATTATAGAACATTCAAAATTGATATCGAAACGATAATTAATCAAATAAAAAACTTAAAATTAGGAAACAATAATAAAATGACGCAACAAAATTCAACCAATTATAATATGTTAAGATTGTATATTGATACAATCCCATGTTTTAGTGGTGATTCTAATACTTTAGAAATTTTTATCGAACATTGTGATCAATTAATAGTCACGTACTCAAATAATGTAGCATTAGATGATCCTACACATACATTTTTAATTCGTGCGGTAATTAGTAAACTATCAGGAGATGCTTTAATGTTAGTAGGGAGTCGCCCAGAATTTAGGAACTGGACAAATTTAAAATCTCTTCTAAGACTAAGCTTCGGGGATCAAAGAAATATAGATTGTTTAGTCCAGGATTTATTAATGACCAAACCGTTAAAAAACGAAACATACGTATCATTCGGTCAAAGAATACAAAAATGTAGAAGTGCAATAGCATCAAAATTAATTAGTGAAAATTTAAATATTGCCGAACGAACTATCCAAATAAAAAGTTATGATAGTCTTGCATTAAAAACATTCATACGAGGTTTACAAGGTCGGACCCAAGACATGGTCAGATTAAGAAACCCAAACACTTTAGAACTCGCATTATCCTATGTAGTCGAAGAAGAAAATTTTGCATTATATCAACGGCAAAATCATTTTCCTTCAAATAAAGTGTTCCAACCAGCACATTTAAACCAAAATCATTCACAAAATCATAGTAACCACTTTAGAAACACTCACCCACAAAATTCATCACCCACATATTCTAATCCACAAAATGCTAGTTTTAATCAACCATTCCCATCACAACCAATAAATACTCGACCTATGCAAAATCCACCACCACGAAAGTATTTTTCAAATAAAGACGTATTCGGAAAACAAAATAACGTTTTTAAACCTCCAGGTAATTATGTTCCTCAATATAAACCCCAACCAATGTCTACAACGACAAGAAATTCAAATTTTCCTCAACCAATGTCTACGACAACAAGAAATTCAAATTTTCCCAAAAATACAAATTTTAAAAATCATTTTCAAAACAGATTATATAACTTAGATCAAGAAGAATATGTAAATCAAAATGATAATGTAGCAAGTACAAGTAGATTAGGAAACGATGTAGATCAAAATGAAAATTTTCATGAGGTCAATTCCAATTACCCCACAACGTAATTAATCTAAATAATTTATCACATGACTTACCTTATATATATATATATATATATATATATATATATATATATATATATATATATATATATATATCCCGAACTAGATGCAAATTTTTTAATAGATACTGGTAGCTCTAGAAGCATAATTAATCCGGAATTGTGCAAAAGATGCTATCCGAATAACATTTTCAATGAGGTCTTTAATATCCAAACATCACACGGTGTCACATTTCACAATGAAGTAGCCATTATACCCGTTTTTAAAATATTTAAAGTGAACGAAAATCACAAATTTTATCTTTTTAAATTTAGTACAAAATACGATGGTTTAATTGGTATGGATCTTTTATACCAATTAAAAGCAAACATAGATATAAGTAATGAAAGTATAATTACGCCTTTGGTTAACATTCCATTAAATTACAATAATAAAGAAATTAATCACACAATCGAAATACCACCAATGACAAAGAAAGTAGTAAAAATTCCAGTTAACTACCAAGAAGGAGTAGCACTAGTAAATTATTATAAGTTTAATGAAAATTTAGAAATGCCCCAAGCAATAGTAAATATAAAAAATTATTTTGCAATAACTACTATTACAAACACGGATGATAACAATGCAAAAATAGTATTTTCAAAACCTTATACAGTAGAAATAATTGACTCCAATCACCCTGCTAATTTACAGGTTAATAATCATAAAATAAGTATAGAGGAAGATAATTTGTTAAAAAATAATTTAAATAACATTAGACTAGATCATTGTAATCAAGAAGAAAGTAGTCACATAAAAAACCTATGCTATAGTTATCGAGACATATTTTATAATGAAAACATCCATTGAGTTTTACAAATAAAATTTCGCATAAAATTAATCTTTCAGATGAAAACCAAGTTTCACAAAATCATATAGATTTCCTGAAATTCATAAACAAGAAGTAAAACGCAAATTAATAAAATGCTCGAACAAAAAATTATTCAACCTTCTACTTCCCCATGGAGTAGCCCAATTTGGGTTGTATCAAAAAAATTAGACTCTTCCGGCAAACAAAAGTGGAGAATAGTCATAGACTATAGAAAACGAAAAAACAATTGATGACAAATACCCTTTGACTAATATTAACGACATTTCAGACAAGTTAGGTAGAGCAAATTATTTCAAGACATTAGATTTAGCTTCCGGCTTTCATCAAATTGAAATTGATAGGCAAGATATTCCAAAAACTGCTTTTTCCACTTTAAATGGTCATTACGAATACATTCGTATGCCATTTGGCTTAAAGAATGCCCCCAGTACATTTCAGAGGGTCATGGACGATGTATTACGAGGTTTAAATAACGAAATATGTCTTGTATACCTAGATGACATAATTATCTTTAGTACATCTTTGCAAGAGCATGTTAATAGGCTAAAACTTATTTTTGATAGATTAAGAGAAGCGAATTTCAAAATTCAACTTGATAAATCAGAATTCCTTCAAAAAACAGTTTCATATTTAGGACATATTATTACCCCAGAAGGTGTCAAACCAAACCCTGATAAAATAATTGCTATTCAGAAATTTCCTATACCAAAATCACAGAAAGAAATCAAATCATTTCTAGGATTAGTAGGATACTACAGGAAATTCATTAAAGATTTTGCTAAAATTACTAAACCTTTGACGAAATGCTTAAAAAAGGAAGGTAAAATCATTCATTATCAAGAATTTATAGATATTTTCACTCTATGTAAAAATATCCTTTGTAATAACCCAATTTTACAGTATCCCGACTTTGACAACGGATGCATCTAATGTTGCGCTAGGTAGTGTATTGTCACAGGGCTCTGTTGGTCAGGATAAACCTGTAGCATATGCATCAAGAACATTAAATGAAACAGAACAAAGGTATAGCACAATTGAAAAAGAATTATTAGCAATAGTCTGGTCATGTAAGTACTTTAGACCATATCTTTTTGGTAGAAAATTCACTATTATAACAGATCATCGCCCACTCATTTGGCTTTTTAATTTAAAAGAACCTAATTCAAAATTGACCAGATGGCGTTTAAAGTTACAAGAATTTGATTTTAAAATTGTATACAAAAAAGGTACCTTAAATAAAAATGCAGATGCTCTTTCTAGAATTCAAATTAATAATATAAAAAAAAACAGATTCAGTAATTAACAACCCCGGAAATATTGATGATGATATATCCGACTTTATGAACCAATTAACAAATGAACCAAATGAATATGATATAATCGATACTGCAAATATAATAGAAACCAATCAAAATTTGTTTGATATGCCTAAAGATGTTAGCCTTGTACATTGTGTTAGCGCAGATCTAAAATTAAGTAAAGGAATTGCTAAAACATTTAAAGAAAAATTTAGGAACATTGATAAATTAAGATTACAAGAACCCGAAATTCGTAAAGTTTTATATGACTATGTAGACAATCATTATCTAATTTATCTAGTCACAAAAGAACAATATTTTCATAAACCCAATTATGACGATGTCTTTATGACATTGGTAAACTTAAAAAATTTTTGCCTTAATAATAACATTTTAAAAATTGCCATGCCTAAAATATGTAGCGGACTCGATCAATTGGAATGGAAAGAAATTAAACAAATGATTTATCGAATATTCAAAAACAGTAACGTCCAAATTACAGTATGTGATTACCCAAATTCACACTTAACCAATCTCATTGATAATTTACAAATAAATGTTTTAGAAAACACCGAAACCTTATTCGATATAATTGAAAGCTTAAATGAATTACCAAACTCATCAAATTTAGACAATAGCAAAATAGATCCATTGTCGAACTCGAGCAATGAAACACCTCACTCACTCTCAAAAGAAACTTTAAATGACGGAATACATATTTTAGAAGATATCATTAACAACAAAGTAAATCAAATTCATGTTTTTAAAAATAATATAAATGAACTTCAAATTACACATGATACATATCAACACCAAAAGATTATTATAATAAAAATGCCTGTAGAAAATAATGAAGAGTATATCTTTAAATTATTGAAAGATTATCTAAAACCGAGTACAGTATATCATATCTATTTTAACGATCTAAAATTTATCAACAATTTTACAAATATATATACTAAATACTTTATTCAAAACAGTTTAAAATTAGTCAGGTGCACTAGGTTAATAAATACAATTAAGGATAAAGAAGAACAAATTCTATTGATAAGAAACCACCATGAAGGTAAAACGAATCACCGTGGTATAAATGAAACCTTTGAATATTTAAAACGTAACTATTACTGGATAAGTATGAAAACAGACATATCTGCATATATAAATGTGTGCGATATTTGCAAAAAAACCAAATATGACAGAAGACCACCATACGTACCCCTAGCATTAACAGAAACCCCATCAAAACCTTTCGAAATATGTCATATAGATGTATTCTTTTTTGACTCAAAAACTTATTTAACGATAATAGACGCTTTTTCAAAATTTGCACAAGCTATACAGATAACGGGAAAAACAGCAATAAATGTTTGTGAAGCTTTAATAACTTACTTTTCAAAATTTGGAATACCAAACAAAATTGTACTAGATTGTGGAAAAGAATTTAACAATGAAACAATAAAAGAGTTACTTAAATTACATAAAATTGATGTACATTTTACGACACCAGGTCATCATGAATCAAATTCAATTATTGAAAGACTCCATTCAACATTAATTGAACATTTAAGAATTTTAAAAGAAGTTTACCCTACAGAAAAAACTAATATAGACTATGCCGTGTTAGGTTATAACAATTCAATCCATAGTACAACTAATTTCACACCGTTTGAACTTGTGTACGGACACACTAATCTAAGAGACGCCAGCATATTCGATTCAAATACATTCTATTCTGATTACGTTGAAAATCATAAAAAAGAAAATTGATTTAGTTTATCACAAAATACAACAAACAATTCACAGTAGTAAAGAAAAGATTGTAAATAAAAAGAATATCCATGGTGATATTAATGATAGTTTTATTTTAGACCAAATAGTATATAAGAAAAATCCTCTTAATAGAAATAAGAAAAATAATAAATATATCGGGCCATATAAAATAATCGAACTATTAGATAATAATAAAGTCAAAATAAAAAATAACAACAAAACTGAAATTGTACATATCAAAGAACTAAAGGGACCTTCTTTGTTATAGAATGTTACGAATAACGGTAATCCTGAGTTTGATAGTATGGATACAATCACAGAATGTAAAAATCTCAAGAATTAATGATTCACCTGGCATATAGCCATTCAACCTAGGAAGTAGTCAAATAGTCACTAGTAAACATTCACTCCTATATGATATTAATCTAGTATCTTTAAATAATGAAATTACTAATTTTATAAATTCCTATAATAATGTTAACTCCTCCATATTTACAAATAATGATAGCATTGCAATGCAGAATTTAAAAAATAATTATGAACACCTAAAACCAATAATTTTAGAAGTAGAAAGAAAGTTCGACAATATTAAATTCAGTAAAAATACAAAAGTCAAAGAGGTTTATTAAATGTAGGTGGAACGTTCTCTAAATGAATTTTTGGAACATTAGATGCTAAGGACGGTGAAAGATATAATAATGCTTTGAAAAACCTTAAAGAAAATCAAATTAAGATAATAAAAAATATTAATAATCAAATATCAATATCAAAAGAATTGTTAAACAAATACACTACAATCATTGATATTATTGTTTCAAATCAGAAGAAAATATCAAATTATATAGAAAACCTTAATGAATCGATCAGAGATATCAATAATGAATTACAACAATACATCGTGATCCAATCTATAATAAATCAATTCCATATAAATTCAAACCTAATTATAACTTTCCCAGACAATTTAGAAAATGCAATAACTTTTGCTCAATTACATATCACCCATCCAGATATATTGACAAAAAGTGACCTATATAAAATAATCTTAGAATTAACGGAAATGTATGAAAAAAATGAAATTTTAAATTTAAGACCAGATTCATGGTATTCAATAATAAAATCCAACTGTCATATTACTAAAAATAATATCCTTTTTATATTAGAAATTCCCATTGTCTATCCAAAAGTATTCCAATATTATAAACTTTTCCCGATCCCAACCAAAACAAATTCTATCATAATTCCACAAAAACCCTATTTGGCTCTTGAAGAAAAAATATATCAATACATGAACGAAGAATGCCCCAAATTAGAAGATACCTTTATATGCAGCAATGAAGATTTAACGTTTAATACTAATGACTGTATAACAAGTATAATCCATCACAAGGAAGCAAAATGCAATGATACAATAATAGAAAAACCAGATTTAATTATAAACACAATTACTAATGAATATTTAATAATTGTAACAGAAGAAATAATCCAAATCAAGAAACTTCCAGTAAATTGTAGCATCGCTTATCAAGACTACAAGTTCAGTAATAAGGAAAAAACCAGTTACAATAAGTTACAAACAAGGACAGAAGATAAGAAACTGAAAATAGAAAATATTCCGTTGGACGAAATATATAAATTAAAACACCAAGCCAACACGATCCAAACATTGAATGCCACTTATGGAGGGAACCTGTCAACAAATTGGATATCTCATATATCCGGAAACGCATCCCGAATAATTGTAAAAAGAACAGGACATCACCTTCAGTTTTCTTCAAACCCGAAAACTCCGTCTAAGAGGGGAGGAGTTACGAAATCCACATCTAATCATAAGTTGATATTAGTAAAGTATCATTAATAATATATACATCCGGTTATCAATATCTAATTTTAAACTATTGTTTGTGTTTCAATTCTATATATATATATATATATATATATATATATATATATATATAAGATGTAACAATACAAAAGAGATCATTATTATATAGTTAGTAGTAAGAGGTGTTATTGTATAAATTATTCAAATAAAACTTGTAACTTAGTTTTTAAAAACTCAACGTCTTGATCCAAGAACGTAATTTGCAAATAAACTTCAATACAAGGTTGTACAAGTGTTGATGTTGAAGGTGTTAAACCATACCGAGCAGAGCAGCAGAATGTACATTGCTGACTTACTGTTAAGGTCTTTTATAAAGGAAAGTGTCAAATATGATGTTGAGATGTTGGAAACGATACACTGTCTTGATTTGGAATTGCCTATATTAAAAAACAGATTTGAAGACATAGTAAGCAAAATGAGTAAAGATCCAACATTAAGTTAAATAAAAGAGTTTTGTATAAAAGGTTGGCCAGCAAAAGAAAGTATATCTCCCAACTTACAACAGTATTACAAGAACAGAGAATATTTAAATGCTAAGCATGGTGTAATATTTGTAAATGAGAAAGTTTAAAAGTAAACATTTTACAACAGTTACATAAAGCTCATTTTGGAGCAGAAACAACAAAAGCAAGGGCTCGTAAAGTTGTATATTGGCCAGGTTTAGCAAATGACATTGAGAAAATGATATCAAAGAGTGAAAAATTCTCAAATAATAATGTAAAAGAACCTTTAATTCAACATCAAAGGCCATCACTGCCTACTTGACTTTGGTAACAATTTTTATTCAGTTCTTGTAGAATAATTTAGTAACTGGATAGAGTTAAAAATACTTAAAACTAAAAAAAATTAGGAAATTAATAATCACTTTAAAGGCATTTTTGCAATACATGGTGTTCCGCAAATAATTGTGTCCGATAATGTGCCTTACAATACAGAATATAGCGCCTGTATTTTTTAGTTCGAGGTATCCCAAAAGCAATAGGCTAGCGGAAAAAGTAGTAAATATATGTAAACAAATGTTAGGTAAAGCTCGCGAGCGGGGAGAGAATGTCTTGGCCTATTTGTTGGAATATAGAGTTACTCCACTATGTGAATTAAATTTAGCACCATTACAACTGCTAAATAGTAGATTATTGAGAACAGGTCTTGTGTCAAGTACGTTGTTGCTAAAGCCAGGTGTAGTAGAAGTACAGAAACAAAGAAACAAAATTCAGACTTCAGCAAAATCTAAATGTGATCGCAGTGCAAAAACTAGACAAGAGTTCAAACAAGGTGATAATATAGTTATCCGCAAAGATAAGCAATGAGTTCCGGACGAGGTAGTAAATGTGCATGCTTCGCCTAGGTCTTACATTATAAAGGAAGAGAGTGGGACATTAAGTAGAAGTAACTCAAGTAAAAATCACAACAAATCACAACACTCTTTAGGCTTAGAAGATGTAGAATCAGATGTTATGACCTCTAATGTAGATGAGGGTTTGACAGGTAATGATAAGAGTTTTGTGACAACTAGGTCAGGAAGGCAGGTTAAACAACCCAGTAAGTTTAATGATTTTGTTATGTAGTGGTGATATTGTATAATTTGTTTTCTTTCTTTTTTAAAAAGGGAAGATGTTCTATATAGAGAATAAGTAGATTTAGATTTGTAACAGATGTAACCAGAGAACTATATTAATACGTTTTGTAAGAAAACACCTTGTCAATTAATTAATTAATCTGATGTCATCGTGATGACCGCCTACAAATAGAACAGTTCCTGGTGTATAATTATTGCTGATATGTCGTGTCTGTGGGTATAGTTCGTCCCTGCAATTATTTTACACCCGCCTGTAATGCGTTCAATAGTTTCTTGGTATTGGTGGCATTTTCTACATTCATCTGTGCCAATATTTTCCTTCATGATATACTTTTTATAGTTTCTTGTGACTATTACTTTGTCTTGGATATTATTATTATTATTATTGTTATTATTAATAATAATAAAACTGTATTGTAAGCCCCAAGTTTTGTAGTTAAAGGTAAATATTTGCTTAAGTATCATAAATATACTATTGTTGTAACTAATTTAAAAATTATACTTAATTACTGGAACGGAATAAAATTTATATATCATCTTGTTATAAAATATCTACAGAAATAATAAAATACTTTGTGTTAAAGGAATACACAGGTCATTGCGTTGGAAAATACGCATATTATTTACGTATATAGTGCGCTTCCAGAAGCAGTTAAAAATAAACTGGCACATAAAAATTCTTCTCCGTCATGTAGGTTGTAAGAAATCTTTAGATAAATGGAATAAAGTGCAGTTTTCACTACCAGAATATTATTTCCTGTGGAACACGGTTAGGAATATTATGAGGCAAAGCTTTAGAGGAAACGTTAAATAAACTAAATGGTAAAGTAAATTTCAATTGATTTAATTCTTGTGTAATTAAAACTTTACAATAAATTGAAATGTTTGTTTTATTCTAAACAGATCTAATAATTGTAAGGCTAAGTTTTGAAAAAGTATTTACTTTTTACAATACAGCGTATTGTGTGCATACATTATTTTCTGAATATTCTTGAACATGCTTTTCAGGGTGTGATGAATATACGTTGATAACAAAACAATGATCAGACTCAAGCTATTTTCCTTAGAAACATTTTCTTAATTTTTATTTATTGCGTATCTTTGATGAGCAGAACTTTTATACCTCTGATAAAAAATGTAAATAAATTAGTCTTCAACATAAATTTAACAAAGAAGGCCCTTGCATTTATTTTGTTCTTTACTTTTTATGTTCATATTTAATTTCAAAGCTAATATTAGATTTTTTCAAGAACACATTTCAAACATATTGACAATTTTGTATCTGAAAAAACAAGTAGTGTAACAAGGACTTTTCCAATACCATGGTGTTGATTGTGATACAGTAGAAGGGGGTATTACGTAATACCCTTTTACTTTTTGTCAACATTTATGCGATTAAGTAAATTTTTGGTTAAATAAATATGACAACCTCTGGTTGACAGTATTTATTGATGTAGTTTATATAAAAAACACAAAAATTAAGCTATATTCCAAAGATATTTAAGAATTGAAAAAAATAACATTTTATCGTTACAAAAGAAAGGTCGGGTAATATGGAATAGTGGGGTGGGGTAATATGGAATAGGGAAAAATAATATATTATAAAGTATATGTAATAAATGCATTCAGCACCTTTTGAAGGTGCTTGGTGATTTGGAAAAAATTCCTCATCACTGGACGAACTCGCTAAGGAAACCTTACCTCTTGACTCATCAGAAGAAGAACAATCTTGTTTTGAACATTATTTGGTTTCTTAACCTTGGTTTTTAGACCACTTGGCCTAGCTACCGATTCGTCTGCTGCAGGAATGTCAGCTTTTTTTTCTGTTTGTAAACATTTTCTTTTTACCTGGTTTTTCAATTTATCATTTGCCTCATTAATTGTTTGCTCAAATTCTTCCTTATTGGTAGTTAATGTTATATTTAGGCTTGACCAGGTTACTTCCCCTGGATCGCTTTTTTTCTTCAAAACTGGGAGGCTGAATTTCGTGAGACAAACTCACTTAAGGCGTTAGTGTTGTGGGTCGTTGTGGTTCTAGAACTTGATGGAATTCTGCTTCTGGTTGTTTATTATTCGTTACAGTTGGGATACTCAAGTTTTTCTGTTCATCTCCAATAAAATGCTCGTCCTTAAAAATATGTCTGATTACAGAAAACAACTCTGTAGTTTTGAATCCATTCACAGCTCTTTCGACACTGGGCACCTTTAAATAGGCCTCAAAAACTGATTCGCTGTAAAACGTTTTGAGTGCACCCATTATGGTTTTCTCCAGTGGCTGAAGACCTTGTGGAGTAAAGAAGATATTATGAGAAAATTTTGCTTGGCTGTTATCACAACATCTAAATTTCTTGTGTGACTATGATGGCCATTGAATATTAGCAACACAGGCCTTTCAGCAGTTTGCAGAACATATTCCAGAAAATGGTTAAACCACTGGGTGAATATATCGGTTTGTATCCAACCTGAAGGGTGGAAAACAATTATTGTACCACGTGGTTCTATTTTCTTCAACAAGTCGCTCGCATTTTTACGTGGGAAAGTCATCAAAGGAGTAACAAAATTTCCGCCTGCACTCATGCATAAAACTACTGTCCCTAAGGAGCCTCGTACAGCTGAAGTGATAGCAGCAACTTGTCTTTTTCCTTTCATTGCAAAAACCTGTGGACACTTTGATTAGACAACGCACATACCGATTTCATCAACATTGAACACCCTGTCTGCTGCAAAATTCATCAAAAGAGTAACAAAACTTCCGCCTGCACTCATGCATAAAACTACTGTCCCTAAGGAGCCTCGCAGAGCTAAAGTGATAGTACCAACTTGTCTTTTTCCTTTTATTGCAAAAACCTGTGGACACTTTGATTAGACAATGCACATGCCGATTTCATCAACATTGAACACCCTGTCTGCTGTAAAATTATATTATTGCATTTCATGCTCCAAAACGTGACAGAACGCATTAACAGATTCCCTGTTAAACCCTACGGCTTGGGATAATGACGTTCCAGCAGGCTTAGTCAAGCTGAGAACATATTCATATCTTTATCGAAACTAATCTTTGCCTGCAGATTCGCTACGCAACAAAAAAGAATTAGGAATATTGATTCTCCTCGTTAGATAAAAAGCAAGCTTATATACGCATCTTCTGGTCAACCCGAAAAGCACACCTTCCATCGCCAAACAGCGCCTTACACACACACACACACACACACACACGCACGCACGCACACACGCACACACGCACACACGTACGCAGCACACACACGCACACACGCACACACACACACACACACTCACGCACGCACACACGCACACACGCCACACGCACACACGCACACACAGCACACACACACACCACACACCGCACAACCACACCACCGCACGCACACACGCACCGCGCACACACACACACACACACACACACACACACACACACCACACACACACACACCACACACGCACACACGCACACACACACAAACACACACACACACACACACACACACACACACACACACACACACACACACACACACACACACACACACACACACACACACACACACACACACACACACACACACACACACACACCACGACACACACACACACACACACACACACACACACACACGACACACACACACACACACAGCACACACAGCACACACACACACACCACACACACACACACCACACACACACACACACGCACACACGCACACACGCACACACGCACACACCACACAGCACACACCACACACGCACACGACACAGCACACACGCACACACGCACACACGCACACAGCACACACACCGCACACACGCACACGCACACGAACACAGCACACACGCACACACACACACGAACACGACACGACACACGCACACGACACACGCACCAGCACACACACGACACGCACACACGCACACAGCACACACGACACACACACCACACACACACCAACACGACACACCACACGCAACAACACGACACACACCACACACGCACACACACACACACACACACACACACACACAACAAACACAACACCACACACACGACACACACACACACACACACCACACACACACACACACACACACACACACACACACACACACACACACCACACAGACACACCACACGACACACACAACACACACACACACACAAACAGCACACACGCACACACGACACACACACACACACACAACACACACACACACGACACACGACACGACACCACACACACACAGACACAGCACCACCACACACCACCCACAGACACAGACACACACGACACACGACACAGACACGACACAGACACAGACACAGACACGGACACAGACACAGACACAGACACGGACACAGACACGGACACGACACGGACACGGACACGGACACGGACACGGACACGGACACGGACACGGACACGGACACGGACACGGACACGGACACGGACACGGACACGGACACGGACACGGACACGGACACGGACACGGACACGGACACGGACACGGACACGGACACGGACACGGACACGGACACGGACACGGACACGGACACGGACACGGACACGGACACGGACACGGACACGGACACGGACACGGACACGACACAGCACGACACACACACACACACACACACACACACACACACACACTCACACACACTTACATCCATAACCTCTGTTTAAAATATCAAGTATTAACTACATATTGGATCATTTTTTTTCAATAGCATATTTACTGAAACATATTTACGGTTTTGTTCAGTTGAATTTAAACATTCGTTTTTATGTTTTGTAGAGTGTTGATGGAAAGCTCTTAGCAAGTACTATGTTATTTCTAAATAAAGGTTTTGTATTTACCAATGAGGGTCTTAAATGGGGTTGAAAATTGCAATGCATTTTTGGAAGCTTCAAAAGACTCTTAATCACGGTTTCTATGACGTTACACTACTGACTGATCGAAGTTCTAACCGAGCTTCTGCAAAAATCAGACCTGGAGATTAAACAAAATGCTTGTTGAGAGTTGCATTTGCCACTAATGAAACTAAAACAATTTTAGTATAATTTTTAGACTAAAAAATCCAAGAACAGGAAGGATGCATAAAGGGATTTTGAACTGGCAAAAGATCCCTTGACGATCTTACATTTTTTCATATCATAAGTGAGATTAAAACAGAAACTAGAAAAATCTTTTCAGAGTTTAGAAGCCGTGTAGAAGGCCATGGATTTCGCCCGTTTGCTATAACAGTGCGGTTACTGCGTATCTCTAGCAACCTTGATCTGAGATGATATCAAGCAATTTAATTCAGCAGCACAAAAACGATTGTAACAGCAGTAGTACAAAGAAAGAATTTAAACGATTCTTCTATGTTCAAGGGACTGTCTGCCAGACGTTGAATGGCAATTACGCCTAATCAGTCTTCTTTGAATAAGCTCATAGAGAGAGCGTAATCGAAAGCACCAACCCAGTGGTGAAAGTTATATTATATGAGGTCAATTTTGGACCTTATATAGCAAAAAGAAGAAAGTCGGGAGGTCAAGTACTGCTTAGATCTGTACAAAAAGTGTATATTTGAGCGTCTATTTGAAGATACACATATTCCTGACGTAGTGATAGTCTGAAAACTTGAACCATTCAGGAAATGATCAATCCTTTTTCCGGATACATAGTAACATAGACACACGCACATATGCGCACACGCGCACACGCGTACTGCCTACAGGAGTTCTGGAAGTAGTGAATAATAGTTTATGAATTTACGTATTGGTTATCTGCAAAATACTGCCCAGTTCCAGTTTATCGAGTTTACAAAGTAATTATTGCGGCTTTGTTTCAAATAATTTTTTTTTGTAAACACTGCTCGCAGGTGTACTCTACGAGAACATTAATGTAATTTAATTACGCTTTTCTTCCAGCTCAGCTTGTGATATCCGCCCTCTTTCGAGTTTTGGGCGCAAAGCTGTATAAAAACTCGTGGTGCCTTTTTCTACTTGAGTAATTTTCTACTTATTATTTCTCTCTCAGGTGCTTATTGCTATTTACGCCCACGCACCCCGTGCCTCCATTTTTGGCTGAGCTCCGGCGTTCCTTATATAGTTACCTCTACCCCTTGGGGCATATAATGTAAGTAACTGAAATAATAAATAGAAAATTACCTTTTTTGTGTACAAAAAAAGGTAATATTATTTAACCTTTTATAGAAGAATTAGACTTTACCATATATAAGAACAATTGGCCTATGAATATATGTTCTGCGCCCTTGGAACCGTCATACTCGCCTCTGGATCGTGTGACAACAGTTTCACTCTCGCAGAATATACCCTATTCTTACCAGTTATAAAACGTACTATTTTCTAACTCAGTTTTATAAATACTATGTTACACAATATAGTTCGTTTAATCCCACAAAGGCAATGTTACCAATTTCGTGAATCAAAATTTTATTCTATTAACTCAGGCACTAGTTTAATCTCGATAATAATACCTGTAAAAACTCTTAAATTTTTTTAGCCACGGAAAATTCAATTGTACAAAATCACTATATTATATTTAGAAACCGCACAATTCCTTTGTTAAAGAGCAGTAGTTCAAGTATATTATGTACATCTGGTTAAACCACGTACATCTGATTAGGACAAAGTAGCAAATAGCTAATTTCGAAGCAAGTTAATCCTTACTTCAATAGAGGCATCCACTGTGTATAGAATACGATGAATTCTACTGAAAGCTCAACATTCACAGGCTGAAAGTTATTCATCGTTTCCGTGTTCCATACTTTTGAGATTTAAGCTGCACTCACCATAAAAAAAGATATTTAAGATTGAGGCGAATTAAGTTTAAGAAAAAATGTTTACTTACAATCACATAAAACATTTATTATATCATTACGTTGTTATACCTATAATAACGAAAGCAATATAACTTCTCTAATAAAACGCAGAGAATAATGACGTTTTAGAACTTTTTCATAGATATTACTTATTTGACAGTATTATAGATCGTAATTCTCAACGTTTGTCACTAATTCTTTCACGCTCCGCAGCAGTGATCAAATCAGCTTATGCGCTTAGAATTTTGAAGAGCTGTTTGAAGCGGAACATAATGGAAGAAATCGATTTGATGCAAGAATTTATTGCTTAAACAAGTACTTTGATACTTCGAGTTAGGAGTTACAGGTAAATATAAATGTAGGATTAATTTTTAAAATGTGTCATAATAAAATGTACAAGTTACATTTTAGTTACAACTTGGAAAAATGTACATTTTAATTGAACTTCAAAGAAAAAGAAAAATTTTCTCATACGCAAGCATTTTTGACTGATACTAAAAATAAACTTACGTGACAAATTTTAAACGTTAAAATGTATTGGGTTTGAAGTTCAATCCTTCTGAAAACAGAGTTTATACAACAAATTGAAATACAAACTTCTGGAGGTCTAAAAAGTAAATAGACTGATTGTTACAAGAAACTATAAAATAAAAACTGTTCATCAATTATTACCTCAAAAATAAAATTTCAAATGAAATACGTGCCACAAGAAGAAGAAATGATTCAACAGTATGATGTTGCTTTAACCATATACCGTATTTTATATGCACTATAGTAAGAAAACAATGTCTTTGCACACCTTTGTTTGAACATTGAATTCTTTTGTATTATTATTTGAATTTTATATGAACGTAGTGTATAAGGAATGCTTGTTATCGGAGACACGTATGCAGCGGAAACTAGGAGTAATGCATTTATTTAAACGTGTAATGTATAGCAAACAGTAAATGTACTTTTCGGAAACCGCATTTCCTCACTAGGACAGGAAGAATTACATCGTTGTTGCCATTGTACTTATTAATCAAATACTACCACAATCTGGGTATGAATTATGGGTATACCTATACAGTTGATCTTGACTTTAGTAACGAAGTAAAGACATCTTTGCCCTTTATAGGGCACTACTATTTTTATTACAAAATAATTTTTTTTTACCGGATTCATATATTCATATACCTTAAATGTGAACTTTTTTTGTAAACACTACCGATTAGGCGCTAATGGGTGGTCGATTTTTCGACCAGTGACCGTCTAGGGATTCTTTGGACATTGAATGTTCCATGGTTGAATTTTCAACCACTTACATTGTGTACCTATAGAAAACAGACAAAAAAACGAAACTAAATGATTTATTTCTTTGCTGGGTGAACAACACAAATTCAGGTTTATTGCACTTTTTCACAAATAATATGGCACATAAAACATAAAAAAACAGTATTCCACAATTACGCAAAAGAAAAATTCTTAATAAATAGTCAAACAAAAATATTGTCTCATGGAAAGGCACGAAACACTCTAAGCACAAAGCTACTTCACATTTGTAGCATGACATTTGAAACCGTTTAGTCTTTTTTGCTCTTCTGCTTGAAGATTTGAGTGGTATGTGCTTAGCAGCGTTGACTCTTCGACATGCGTGATCTATACTGATCGTTCTCCCATCAGATTTTTTAATTTTTTTTTATGTCTGAGGTATTGGGCCTTTCCCCTTGCTACTCTGATAATTGCCAATTAGTTCATTAGTTAATAAGCTTCTGAAAGACGTTGGCTTACTCGTAGATGTTTTTGATTCTTTATATGAAATATATGAATTTACTATGGCGGAATCTACGCAAAAATATGAGTTTGACCCACCAATGTCTGCTGCCACTGGTCGAAATTTCAACCACTTAGTCAACAATATGCCTGCAAATGACTTGCAGTGACATACTTAGAGCAGACAACACATAATACTGGCGTGGTGATTAGTTGTGAGTATACATGAACATTTTCTGGTCGATTTGTAGCCTTTGCGCGTTTGTTAGAAGGAAAAAAGTAAGCGATCGATTTAACAACCACCAATCGTTAAAGGGTTATGACATGACCAAATACTTCGTGGTGCTAGTTGTGAAAAGTTCTAATACACAAAATTATCATTTTTGAGTTGTGACTGTTAACTTACTTTAAAAGGTTAAAATTTTATACTGTTGTGAAAATCTAAGCCACAAATCGATATTACACTTGTTTACGACATATTTGCTAGAAGTTATAAGCCACAAGTCTCTTATGGTGAAAAGTTCTAAGCGGCTCAGTAATTTTCACTTCTATGAAACATATGTACTGCAAACATAGTTTAGTAGTAGTAAATAGCTCTAATCCACGTTTTACAAGTCTAAACAGGATTTTTTTTTTATTATGACAGCCGTAGTAGTCACAGACTAGCTGTTGCAGTATTCAATAATGCAGTGTTAAGTGCGTTTCTTAGTGCTTAGTTATTGTTAATACCTAAAATGAGTGCAAGAAGTAAACTGCTAATTCAGTTAGTACTTAATCAGAAAAGCGACGAGGACAATGTCACCTCCAATGGTAAAAATGATGATTTGGTTTTTACAACGTTAACCCCTGTGCCGTTATCAGGTGAGAATTGTTATTTCAAACACGTCTAAGTTAATTCAGTGATAATAAAATTCTTAGATTTTTTTTAATAATACGAATTGTCACCGCCTTTAGAAAAATTATGATAGGTAGGTACTCCTATAATTTATGATTTTTTCTTAGGCTAACAGCAATTGAAAAAGACTATTCTTAATACTAAACCATCACATTCAGGTTACTTTTTTTTTATGATTGTGGACCTGAACAGGCTAAATTTGGCCTATCGTGCTAAAGCACTCAGGAACACTTAGGAGGATGGATAGTAATAGGCAAGTAAACACTTACGCCAAGCTTGGTCAAATGCCTTTGAGATATCTAAAGCGACTACAACTGTTTGACCGGACTGCTCTACTGTATTTTTCCAAACTTGGGTCACATATGAATGAAGATCTCCTGTTGAACGACTTTGCCTAAACCCGTATTGGTGGTCACTAAGGAGTTTGTTAGTTTCAAGGAACGTGAGCAGTTGCTGATTGATGGCTTTTTCCATGATTTTAGACAAAATGGAAGTGATGGCAACTAGTCGGTAGTTTGAGGGATCGGTCAAATCGCCTTTTTTGGGGATAGGTTGAACATTTGCTAACTTCCATCATGAAAGCAATTCCACAGAAGACATAGAGATCGTATAGAGTTTAGATAGGACTGGTACTAGTTCGGGGGAACATTTCTTTAAGACAATAGCTGGGATACCGTCTGGGCCAGTCGCCTTATTGAGATCAAGCTTACTGATGATCGATTCCAAGAGGTTGTACCGAAAATGAATTGGTTTCATAGCGTATGAAGAAGAGTTGACTAGGGGCACATCTTTCCAGAATCATTGAGACACGAGTTTGATGCAAACAAATCCACAAAAACATTGGCTTTGTCTACAGAATCAGCAACTACCGATCCGTCAATAGATGTCAGGGGGGGAAATGAAGATGTTCCAAAGTTTTTACTAATGGCTTTAGCTAAAGACCAAAATTTACGACTGCCTAAAGGAGATGTAGCTAGTTCATTGCATTTTCGTTGTTCGAACAACTTTAGGTCTGGATCTAAAAGCGATATCGAGAACGACGAATTAGAACTTATTGACACTGCAAATCCTAGTTACAAACCATCCAACAGTGATTTGGAAAAGTCTTCAGAATCTGAGAACCAGAGGAGCACGATTTAGATGTTGATGTTACTGCTGTCGAGCTTGCCCAAGAAGATGCGGTTAAAAAGCTTTCTCGAAAAAGAGAAAGAGATCCATATTCAAGGAAACGAAATGTTCAAAAAAAATTGAGAATGGATCAAAAACAGTACTAGACGCCAAAGGTAAACTAAAAGCAGCTAAATTGGTGGCAGATATTGAATGTCGTTGTCATTATAAGTGTCACTAATTTTTTTCAAAAGAAGATATTTACGCAAAATTTCTTCAGTTAAAAACTCAACAGCTTAAATGGGATTTTATCGCAAAACACGTTTCGTGTTATAGTGAAAATAATGACAGACGATCCAAGAAATTTGTTTAGAATTTAACATGGAATCAAGTTTCTCACCAAGTATGTCAAAATTTGTATCTTTCCACTCTTAATATTTCTAGTAAGGCAGACCAGACTTATATGGCAAAAAAAGATCCGAAAATGTAAAAAATGTAATCATGTAAATCGATTCCTGCAGTTTCGTCCGACTACTGGCGAAGCACTACACAAAGATGTTATTTGCCATCTCGGCTTTCTGAAAAATGACTGTGTGAAGACTACAAACTTTTTTGTCAAGATCGAAACGTCGTTCCTGAAACATTGAGCTTTACTGAATGTAACCTTGGATTTCATTGTCCGTCAGTGCGATTTTTGCATAAAATTTAGTTCTTCTGGAAAACGTTCTTTTAACACCATTTCTTAACGTTAGTAATTTATATTGTGCTCAAAAGTTAAAGACTAATTTTATTGTTTACAACTTAGCAACTTATGAAGCCACTAATTATACGTGGCATGAAGGTGTAGGATCAAAAGGATCCTCAGAAATTGCGACTTGTTTGTGGAAAACTTTACAAAATGTTGAGACCTGCGTAAAAGAAATCACTTTTTATTCAGATACCGCTTCCGGCCAAAACATAAATTGTATTAATGCTGCAATGTTTCTGTTTCAGAATTATCGATACAAGTAATTAACCAAAAATTCATGGAATCTGGCCATTCTGAAATGGAATGTGATAGTGTCCATTCCAGCACTGAAATTAGAGGTAAAAAGAGTGACATTTTTACACCTGATGGTTGGTATACTGTTGTAGCACAGCAAAAAAAAAAACATTTTATAAAGTTGTAGAGCTTAACTATGCCGATTTCTTGAACTTCAAACATGTTTCCTCTATGGTGGTTAAGAATAGAAATAAAAATGAAAATGGAGACACTATTAATTGGCTTAAGATCAAGTGGTTACAGTACCGAAAGGCAGACCGTACCCGAATCTTTTATAAAGAAAAGCGTTACAGATAATATTGAAGTACTTTATAAGAAGCCTTTGCCCATAGGAACGAAAAAACTTCAAAGTGTGCTTCAACTGTGCAGTTCCCTATGCATTCCTGCAGCTTACCAATTGTTTTACAAAAATTTGAAGTCTACCGAAGGGGTCCCTTTAAATTCTTCAGATGAGGAAAGTAACATTTGACTACTATTTTTTTGTAAATTAGTTTTTATAACAACGCAAAGTCACAAAGCTATAAATTTAAATGTAACAACTGTGATAGTGAATGACCTAACCGCAAATTATTATTTTAATAACACAGAATTCATTTTTTTTTAGAAAATATTATTGTATTTAGATTCAAAATCAATACAGTTAAGATTTGAACGTTAAATTTGGTTTATTTTTTTTATAATCAATTAAAACGCCAAATTACCAGGACATAACACTTCAAATACAATTTACTCAAAACCTAGCTTGAGTGGAAAAGGACCTCTCAGCACTAGGGCGACGACTTGACAATTTGGTTTTAAAAAGCATACAAGTAGCAGTAAAAGTGATTTTGAAAACGTATTTGACGAAATTAGGGTATAAAGAAGTGCAAAATTGTTAAACTCTCGAGCCTGTGGAACGTTAAAAAGTACTATTTAGTGAAGAACAATGGGAACACAGCCACGTTTCTTAAAAGGAAGAAAGTTGGTTATAAAGCAAAGAAATCTTCAGCAGTGGGGTCAACTAATTTGTTAGGGAATCATAGAATGCACGTTAAAGGCAATTTTAACAAATAGTTACGAATTCAGCTAGCGTCAATTATTGAGTTGCCCGGTACGTGTAGACGGGAAGAACTAACAAGGGAGACATGCTGTATGTGAAAATTCCGGATTCCAAAACGTACGTTGAGAATATACTTGCTGTAATTGGTCAGAAACATTTGGTATTGTATAGACAATATATACCATTACGACCAACCTATAACTCCACACAACAGATTATTCGTGAATTAAAAAAAAATGTTTGATTCAGCCTGTTCGTATCCATAGTCCAGGACTAAAGATTGCAAAATCAATGAAGCTACCCAATTCTAAAAATTGCACACGTCATTGCCCTCATCCAACTTATGAAGACGTTATTTGCTGATAATAGTGGAAATATCACAAATCACATCGTTTTGAGTGTGGAAGGAGTCGAACTGTATCTTGGTTGTTCTCCGGTGGTATTTGTAGTCTGCTCCTCGACAGGATGCTCGTGTGATTGAGGTGTCACGTTCTCTGTCGTTTTCACAAACTACAAATACCACCGGAGAACAACCCAGATATCAGTTCGGTTCGAATCACCAGAAGTCGAGTACGGGTCACATAAAGATAGCTATTGCGATCCAGCCGAATGGAGGAGATAGTGAAAACAGAGCAGACAACGTTGGAAAAAAGCCGGTAGAAAACCAAGATATATATATATATATATATATATATATATATATATATATATATATATATATATATATATATATATATATATATATTATATTATTAATTATTTAATTATTAATATAAATTGAAGTACATACAATAAAATATTAAGTCGAGTGGGACTTGAACTCACGACCTCATTTTGCTAGAATAGGATTCTTCCAACTGAGCTGTGGAGGAGGCAAGTCACACTAGATTTAAACCTAAACCGTACGTACTTCACTAGTTACGATGTATTACAATTTTTACACTCTCAAAGTAAAGGTCATGAGTTCAAATATATATATATATATATATATATATATATATATATATATATATATATATATATATATATATATATATACATTCATTTATTTATTTATTTAATTATTAATATAAAATTAACTTTTGAAGTACATACAATAAAAGATTAACTCGAGTGGGACTTGAACTCACGACCTCATTTTGCTAGAATAGGATTCTTCCAACTGAGCTGTCGAGGAGGCAAGTCACACTCGATTTAAACCTAAACCGTACGTACTTCACTAGTTACGATGTATTACAATTTTTACACTCTCGCAAAGTAAAGGTCATGAGTTCAAGTTTCACTTGAGTTAATCTTTTACTGTATGCACTTCAAAAGTTAATTTTAAATAAATTCAGTTAATGATTATTATGCTGAATTGCTGTCCGTCACATGTGGTGACATGTGCGAAACCTTAGCGAAGCGAATAACGGGCTCACATGACATACACAAAAGTTGACTGTGATCCTTCAATGTGTACAAAAATTGTAATACATTGTATCTAGACCCACCCGAGTTAATCTTTTACTGTATGTACTTAAAAGTTTGGAAGAAATACAATGATTATTATGCTGACCTGCTATTCGTTCACTAAAAGCAATATATATATATATATATATATATATATATATATATATATATTATGCGTATTTAACAATTAGAATGCTTTAATTTAATTTAAATAAATATTATAAGAAAGCCTGCTTTTCTTATTGTTATTCCACGCGGTTGTCGGGAAAGTAATGTACGATACAAGCCTATTTATATGCTTTGTTTGTATTGCGAAGGTACATCAATTCTCCTTCACTGATTACAATTTGGGAAATCGATACTGAGGATTACTAAGCAAATGTCTACACACATTCACTCTGGATAACCTATTCATTGTCTAGTTTATGCAAATGACGGCTTATTGTCAATCAGGATGGTCCAAGATTCTCAGATAATTTTTGGGTATTTGTAGAGAGATGCATGCAGTAGTAGATTAAGACAAGATAAATTTCCATTGCCTTTTGCAACATTATTAAGCACCGTAAAATTAGAAATATTCAACCCAGTTGACTGCACATTATTAAAGAACAATGTTATGAACAAAACGAGATATTAACAATTTTCTACTTTTTAAGTTGTGAAAGGGTTGATATTGCCTCTGTTGAATATAATATTGCAGGTGTTACGATTTCATTATATATCTTGTTTCGTTTTTGTGTTTATTAGTAGTGTCTTGTTTATGCAATAATATATGTGCTTGCTATTTCCAGTTCTATTCTTCCGTCGTTACTGATCGGTATTTCCAAATAGCTAAATGTCGATACCTTTTCTATTGTCCTTCCTCCAGTCGTGAAATCTAGTTTATCTCGGTTGCTACTGTTATTTACTTCCATGACGTGCGTTTTCTCCGTGTTTATTGCCATCTCCATTTTATACAGTTCTTCTGTCCATATGTATAAATCTTTATGCATTTTCCCCGGCTTACCTGCAATAAATGTAATGTCGTCTGCGTAAATTAACGAATATAATTGTACTGGTCTTAATTATCTGTGTCCTATCGTTGTTTTAGCTGTTTTGTTTTTGCAATTTTTTATTATTCTGTCCATGTATGTGACGAATAGGAGAGGACTTAAGGAGCTCCTTGTTTTACTCCCTTGTTTATTTCGAATGCCTCTGATGTTACCCCATTTATTTGTACCACTCCTTTTGCGTTGGCACATAGATATTTTATTGCTCCTCCCAGTTGTTGTGATATCTGTAATTGCGCTAGTACCCTACATAGCCTTTCCCTATCTACTTTATCGAAGGCGTCGGTTAAGTCCATAAACGTGATGTATAGTTCTAGATTCGTTTTCGATTCTATTAGTTTCCTTAGTACGCTTATGTGATCCATTGCTTGCCTATGGCTTCTGAATCCCCCTTGTTCATCCTCTACCTTGTCCTCCACTTGTACCGTTAGTCTTTTCTCTATTATTTTGCTGTATATCTTTATCGCTACCGGTGCTAGGCTTACAGCTCTGTAATTTTTGCATTCTGTGTGTGAGCCTTTCTTATGTATGGGGATTATCGCATTCGTTTCCCAATCTTTTAGAACCACTTTTCCTTAAAATGCCGTGTTACATATTTCCTGTATCCTTTTTTAATTCTTTTATGGCTTGTGTTACTTCTTCCATTCCTATATCGGGATCTTGTTGTTGGGTTTCTACGCTTCTGTGATTTTCCGTCTGTTCGTTTTCTTCTTCTGTTTTTACTGAAAATTTTCTTCTTAATAATTTCTTCAGATTTTTACTATTTGTTCTATTTCCGTCTTTAGTATTCCTTTCTGGTCCCTGATGATATTTACGATGTTTTTCTTCCTTTGCTTTCTCAGGGATTTTCATTGTCTTTTAGTTGTTGTATTTCTTCGCCAAATTCTTCCCAACACTTCTGCTTTGCTTTCTTGTGTTTCTTTTGCCTCATTTCTTTTCTGCTTGTAGTCTTCTTTGTCTACTTATGCCCTCGTATGTTGGTATTTTTCCACGCCGTTTTTTTCCGCTTTATTTTTAACTTAACCTCCTCATTCCACGATTTAGTTCTCTTATGTTTTCCTGTTTATGTTCTTTTCCCCACAAGTCGTTTTATCACTGTATTTTTGAGGTTTTCCCACTTTTGATATATGCGTTGTTGGTGTTGTCTTGTTGCCACTATGACAAATCTTCATTTATATCTTTTTAATACTCTATTCTCCTGTTTTCATTTTTTAGCTGTTCTATTTTTATTTTTTTGTATTCTTTTCCTTTCTCTGCTGTTGTTTTTGTGAATATAGTTTTAGCTATTATTAATTTATGGTCTGTATTTAGCTCTGTCTCCTTTATTATTCTCGCAGAGTATATTTTTTCTGTTGTTTCCTTGTGTATGTGAAATAGTCCATCATACTTCGTACATTGCTATCTATGTCTTCGTAAGTATAGTTTATTCCTTGTTCGTAAATTGTATTCCTAATTATTAAATCGTTTTCTACACAGAACTTTATCATTTTTAGGCCGTTACTATTGCTTACTTCTTCTCCATGATTCCCCATAGTTCCCTGTCCCCTTTCTGTATCTTTACCTATTCTTGAGTTCCAGTCTCCCATTATTAATACGTAGTCTGTTCTTTCCTTGTGTTTGCCCACCGTTTCTTGTAATTCCCATAGAAGTCATCCATTACTTTTTCCTTAGTGCCTTGTATTGGTGCGTACACTTGAATCATGACTGCCTTCACTCCTATTTGACTTTTTATTTCCATAATCTATGATTCTAGAGGGCACTAGGCTCCAATTGTAATTTTCTTATTTATTTTTTCTGAGACAATAAACCCTACTTCTTTCTTTTTATCCTGCACCTTTTTTCCTGGGTCATATAGTGTGTATCCGTCTTTCAGCAGTTTTTCTCCATTCCCATTTTTCCTTGTTTCGCTTATACTGATTATTTTTATGTTTGTTTTTACCATTTCATCTACTATTTATTCTTCTTTTACATTTATAGTTTTAATATTCCGTGTTCCTAATGTCATTTTCGAATTATTTTTGGTTTTTTTACTTCTGTTTATTTGATTTGTCCGGTTGTTACTTATTTGTTTTCTTTGTTCCTTGTCTATATATACTTGGGATATTTTCATCCTCATTACTACAATATCTGTTAGTATTGGTATTTTAGCTTTGTTTATTATTTTTAATTCTTCCATTCCGTATTTATTTTTATTTGATATCTTTAAATCCTTTTCTTCTTTCTTCTTAATCCCACCTATTATCTTTTCTTGTCCTATTTGATCTCCGTTCGTCTTATGCGTTTCTGTCCGGCTTCTTAATCTTATCAGTCTATTGGCAGCTGCTGCTGGTTTCTTAATTGTAGTTTTTCTTAACTACTTTTTTATCTCTTCCTGTTCTGCTGCTGTCTTGCTCCTTGTACCTCCTTCAGTTGCCTTTTCCTTTCCTTCTTCTATTTCCTTGTTGTAAGCTAGTATCGTTTGTGTCCAATACTTTTTTCTTTGGAACTGTTCCTACCGATACTATTCCCTTATCATTGTTTACACTTTCGTCGTCTGTCGATCTCCCTTTCTTCTGGCCTTCCTTATTTTCCTATGTATTTGTGTTAACTTCCTCTTCTGATTCTTCCTCCCCATGACTTTGTTCATGAACCTCTTGGTTTTGTCGGTCTCTTAAATCTTTTCTATCTCCGAAGACCATCAATTTATTTCCCTTTATTTTTGCTCTGCAGCCTTCTTCCCTTGCCTTTCTCATCTATTGTACTAACTTTTTTTTCTTGCCGCTCTTTTACGATGAGATCCTGGGAGGTCCAATGTTTGATTGTTCTTAGTTTGTATACATTTTTCACAATTTCGCATTTTTATTTACATTCAGAAATTTCATAAGTATTTCTCTACTATTCCTTTGTTTGTACCAATCCTCATTATGCCTTCTACTTCCGTTTTGAAGTCGAGGTCTATGTCTATTTTATCCATTATATTTTTCACTTCTTTTTGTAAATTTTCTTCCTCCTTTTCTGATATACCCTAAAACTACTAGGTTTCCCTTCTTATATTCTTTTTCCATTTTTTCGATTTTATCCTCCTGATTATTCACTTTGATTACAAGTTTTTTATTTTTTTGTCTTCATCTTCTATTTTATCCTCTCTATTTTCTATTGCCTTTCGTAATTGTGTAATTTCATCTTTGTTGTTTTCTCCTTCTATTAATGATTGTGCTATATCCAGCTTCATTTCTTCCAACTTACCTTTGATATTTTGGAGCATTGTTTTAATTTCGTCCATTGAACTGGCGTCTCTTCGATGTAGTTCGTCTTGTTAGATGTAGTACGTTTTCGCTCTTCGCGAAATTACTTATGGATGTCTTTCGGCCCTTATTTTCTGTGGTTTTTTTGTTTCTCTAGAGCTATCCCTTTATTTCCTCCTGCTATCCTTTGTATATAATATTCTTAATAATTTTTATATCTCACTTCAGAGTTCGTTGCGAAATTTTCTATTCTGGGTTTAATTATTTGTTATACCCGTTTTTATTTAAAAAAAGAATCAACGTTTTTTTTGTGCATTAAAACTTGTAAAGACTGTTCTAAATAATGTTTCAATTACGCTACTTTTATTTATTATAGTGTCGATATAGGATTTGACCTCGTCTCAATATCGTAACCGGTCAAATTCCAATCTAGTTCTAATTTATTTTTAGCTAATATTTGGTTCGTAAGCAGTAATAACAATAATAATGTCTTTATGAACCTCTTATGACATACAAAAATCATAGTAACGTTTAGAGGTTTGGAGATTGAACCGAAGCCGAAGTTCAGATGAACTGCAAGTGTTGCAGCTTCATGTTTTAATTACCTTAAATCAAGCTTACAAAAAAATTTAAATAATACAATAAAGTAAAAAAATAAAAACTACATGTATGAAAATTGATAATACCTAATCAATTTGGCAGAACAGCCTTAAAAGAAGAGATTTTAGAAAATATTTTAATATCACCGACAAATAATAGCTTTACAAATTCAATTCTGGTAGGAATATTGTTAATAAACAGTAGAAATAAAAGAGAACCCAAATTGGCTCCCTGAGGAACTCCAGAGGTAACAAAAAAAGTCTCAGAAATGTAATTATTGTAGACGACGCGTTTTATTCGATCATTTAGGTAGACAGTAAACAATGTAAGAAGGGTATTATGAAAGCCCATGTTTGTTAAGTTTAGCAACAATGACATCATGTGGAATAACATCGAACGCTGTGCTGAAGTCCATATAAATGACATCAATTTGCCTACGATTGTCAAGTTCAGTTGCTATTAAATGTGAAAGTTGTGCAAGATTGGGAACTGTAGATCTTTGCTCTACTAAACCCACGTTGATAAGGCGATATGCATTTTTTAACTAAAGGGTAAATTATAGAGTCTATGATTATTTCGAATACTTTTGCAAAATTATTTAAAATACCTATGAGTCTGGAGTTGATAATACCACTATGGTTACCACCTTTCAAAACTGGGCAAATGTTTGCTATTTTCTACAACTTGGGAAAATATTAGAGTTAAGAGGCACAGAGGAGCAGCAAAAACATACACCAGCTTTAACTAGTTTACGTGTAACCGCAAGTACTTCATCAACGTTAATATCAAGGGTAAATATGGTAGTTAGGTTATTATACTCGTCAAAGTAAGATATTCGTCTAGTAATTACAGGAGAGTAAACGCTGGAAACGTACCCCCTGAATACATCAAAAACAGATTCGGGACTAGTGAAAGTTGAGTTTTGATAGGTGACAGAACAAGGGATTCTAGATGAACCTCTCACGGAGTTCCATGTTTCCAAAATTTTTTAAGATGGTATATTTCTTGTAAGCAGATTTAATTTGATGTTTAATTAATTCACGAAAATGTTTCCAGTGTGCTAAGTAAGTCACACATCCAACTTTTTTATATTTTTTGTAAAATTTATTTTTGAGTAATATATTCTTTTTTATTTCAGGAATAAACCAAATGGTGTATTTAGACGACTTATTTGTATATAAGGGTACATAGTATCAATAATTTGATGCAAAATCTTATGGAAATGTTCACGCACAGTATCAGCAAGCCTGTACTGCTCCAAAAAGACCAATTTATGTTTAAAATTGAATTATATAAATTAACATAATCAGCTCGTATGAAGTTGTAGCGTTTATTTTTATTATTAATTGAAAATCGGTCAATTTTGTTGATTGTATACGATAGCACCATCTCTAAGGTGGGATGACAAGCATCTACTATTACAATAGGTGCATAGTCGTGGATTAGACTACAATTGACTTTACTTAATACCATAATACCATAATCCAGTAATCTATCTTTAATACTAGTTATGTGATTAAATTGGATCAAATTACAAAAATCAATCTAATGATTCAAAATAAAGGTGCGGTTATCTGTAATATTAATATTGTTAAAATTAGGTATATTAAAGTACTATAAGTTTTGTTATGAACGAATAAGTTCAAAGATAAATATGTAATTAAAAATTATTATTAATTTTATTAAATACATAAATAAAAAGTTTACCTCGAGCAGGATTTGAACCTACGACCTGTACTTTGCTAGAGTACCGCGCTAACCAACTGCGCCACCAAGGTTCAAGCCCCAATCGATGTAAATTTTGTCTTTATGTATGTAGAACGGATGTAAATTCTAAATATAATGAGATTACAATCAAATTACTTATATTAATGGAATGTGAGCCTGCAATATCGCAAGGATTCACACATACCAAAGCAACTTGACTAATATTAAAGTATTATAAGTTTTTGTTACGAACGAATAAGTTCAAAGATAAATATGTAATTAAAAATTATTATTAATTTTATTAAATACATAAATAAAGTTTACCTCAGAGGATTTGAAACGACCTGTACTTTGCTGATACCGCTAACCAACTGCGATCAAGGTTCAAGCCCCAATCGATGTAAATTTTGTCATTTGATGTTAGAACTGATGTAAATTCTAAATATAATGAGATTACAATCAAATTCGTATATTAATGGAATGTGAGCCTGCAATATCGCAAGGATTCACACATACCAAAGCAACTTGACTAATATTAAAGTATTATAAGTTTTTTTATAATACTAAACATAATCTTAAAATTGCAATTTGACGTTTATAGTTTATGAGTCGAATGAAAGGCGGGGCCGCTCTTATGAAACATGTCGTGAGTAACCATTTGCCGCAACACATATGATGCTATACCAATACTAAACAGAACATAATTGTAGTGTTACCCATAATTGTTAACTGTTAGTAACGATTTGTAAAATAAATTGAATTATTTTTCAATTTGTTTGTTTGTACTTTGCGTAATTTCGAATAATTTGGGCACTACTAAACATCAAACGTCAAATGTCAATTTTTGGGTTATATTTAGTATGGGCGTACTATCACATATGTTGCGGCAAATGGTTACTAATGTTTCATAAGAGAGGTTGTCTCACTGATTATTGACATTGTTTGTACTTATACAGGTATGGAAAAATATTATCGCGGGTCTGACTTATAATAAGTAAAACAAAGACAGTACAATCAGTTCACCTGCTACGTGAGATAGAATACACAACATACTAAAAGCGCTGATGCCATACATGTTTTTTTTAAGTAGGTTAGTATCACATTGGCATATTTAATTGCTACTATCAACGAGAATTGAAAATCAGTGTTTTTGCAAGTCCGACACAATACTCATATATTCCACTGAAGAAAAAATACAGATTATTGAGTGGTATTATTCAGGAAGCACTGCACAAGAAATAATAGGCAGGTTTGCTTTTTCCTTTGAAAACAGGCCGATTGTAGAAAATGCAGTAGCATTGATGGTAATGATGGTGAACATCCTGGTCGTAACTTAAACGAAGAGCGCAAACTCCAAGAAATTGCAATGTGTAGTTTGGCAGAAACTAATTTCCCGTACAATAGTATAAAAATTGCTGAAGAAATGAATACTGAACCAAGAACAGTTCGCAATATCTTGAAAAGGAATAAATACCGTTGCAAACTACACAAGAAATGTTTCCAGAAGATCATCAAAAGCGTATGGAATTTTGTGAAGATATGATGAATCGGACTAATGAGAACGAAAGATATATTGAAGATATTTTGTTTACTGACGAGTGGTGTTCTTTTAACTTATATGGCCATCACAATCCGTCTGTCGGTGTTGGTTACTCTCGGGAAAACAAACACATTAGTATTCCTTACCGGACACAATACCCCCAAACAGTTAATGTGTGGGCAGGAATTTTAGGCAATTCCATAATTGGTTCATTTTTTATCAACGGAAACTTGAATGCGGACATATTTAGAACTGTTGAGAAACCTTAAACTTAAGTTATACTATCAATGTAAATGTTAATGCTCTTGTTTGTAGCTCTCGTAAGTTTCTTCTTGGTTATTCTTACGAGTAGTAATCGAACCATGTCATAAATTCGCAATTACAATGTTTGAGGTATTATAATTTAATGTTTAAGTGTAAAGTATTTACTTAATAGTTTCAAAGAACACGCGACTTTTCAACATCATCTTAATCGCTTTGGTTTTGTTAGAAATGTTGAAGCTAGATTGAAGGAGACTTAAGTAGTTCATATTTTGTGCCTACATGCAAATATGTACAAGTGGCAACATCGGTAAAGTTATGCCTCTCTCACACTCATATAATGCTTATTGGGTTTCTTTCTAGCTTATTATAAGTCAGACCCGCAATAATGCTTTTCCATACCTGTGTATACACTTATATACTGTCTCTTCTAAAAATAACCACAACAAATAAAATTATAATTGTTACACTGGGAAACAAAAATGTATGGCATTTGAAAAGCACGTATAAGAACAAAAGTGTGTGATCTAACGTCTGTGGTATTTGGGTTTATTAAAGATTTGCTATAAATAGCATATTTTTATGTAAACTAGCCTTTATTGAATAACATCCATTTTGATCATATTAAATGATTGTTACAAATTTATAAATGAATAAAATTATCGTAATAAAATTAATTGTATGATATATAGCTTTTATCTATATAGAAACATTTTATTCCCTGAAGCATATTGCGAACCTAAACAATAATTATGAATTTAAAATTTAAATATACACTAAAATTGTTTGTAAAAAATTACATGCATCAAGTAAAAAGTGGAAGCGTTCGGCCTTCATTTATCAGTGTTGAAAATTAATGATTATAAAAGAGCGTAATTTCTTTTCTGGATTCATTACTTCCCGTTCCGAAATATCGTGATTTTCTATTTAAATTAAACTTAAATCTAACTTAAGTACCTTGTTAGACCTATTCTTTATCTTAAAACTAGATGTATTTAAAAATAAATTAAAGCTAATGTACAGTTTTCCAACGTGTAATGTAACAATGTCAGTAACACTGACCTTATGCAGAACCTTCATGTAATCGATATGCAAGATATGTAATATGTTTGTGCAACTAAATTTGAATATTATCTTACATCACTCTATTGATATATTAGTTAGCTAACAAAAAAATTAATATTACTAAAATTTATATGTACACGTGTGTCAAACCGAAAGTAAATAAACATGTTTTTCTAATTCGATGTGTCTAAGGACTCTTAACCGCATCGTTTGTAGTGTTTTTAGAAGCTTCTTACAAGTATTGGTTTTGGTAATTTTTTTGGTGTCTTTTCTGGTGTAAGAATATTTTGACATGTCAGTTGGTCAGATCTAGGTTACATATTTAATCAAAAATTATAATTTTTTTTATTTCCCTTCAAAATTCTAAATAGGGTTGTGGTGATGCTTTTACTTGAAACTCTTAATAACTGGTTACAAAATAGTGACTAGTTTCGACAAAAATTGTCATCTTCAGACCTTAAAACTATTGACAAATTTAACATCTTATATGAATAAATACTTACAAGTACTTATAGAGTCGCGGCAAACTCTTTTCCAATGTGGGGATAAACGTCAGCGCTTGACATTGTTGCCAAACGTATGAAATTCGTCGTCAACATAATACTTAGGTTATATTGTTTACATTTATTTTGAAAATTAGTTTTTGATGGAAATACTCGTTCTCAACTAAGTAACAATAATTTTAACAGTTCTTAGATCATTTTGCGATGATTAAGCAATTGTAACATTTTGAAGTAGTCATGTATAATTTCGAGGAGCTTATCGAAAATCTCAAAATATGGAAAACGTCAAAATTAGAAGTTATGTGTAAACAGAAGAGCTGACAACATTGTAATTTATTCGGCAGTTCTAACAACCCAACAACGTGTATTTCACTAACATAGATATATCATTTGTAATTATCAGGGATATTATGGAAGTTGGTATGTTAAGTTTGTCTCTCTCTAACAATTTCACCCCCATAACGGAAAAGATTTTGCCGTGACTATACATATGTTTATACTAAACATACATAAATTAATGCAGTCCCGTACTATTGTTAAAACGCTAAAGCGTAAGGTTAATCAATATTAAGATATGTTTTGACGTACATATTAAGAATGAATTGTGAGATCACATATCAGTTTTGAATTTCCTTACTGCATCAATAACTCCATTGATTTAGCTCACTCACTTAAAAGCCTTCATCTTAACCATTCTCATATCATGGCATCGTTTGATATAGTAAATCTTTTTCCTAGTGTTCCTGTTTCCGAATACTTAGACATTATTAACAATTACCTAAACAACTCACAGTTAACAGATGTAGAATGTTCTTTCATTGGAGAAGGCCTTAAAGTTTGCCACGAACAAAACTTTCATGTTTAATCAGAATACTTATCGACAAACAACATGATTACTATGGGCAGCAACCTTTCTCCTCTTAACTCCGAAATTTTCTCTACAAAAGATAAGTGGATGACATTTTAGTAATCTTCAAAGGGGACGATGAAGAGTTGGGTCAAGGTCATGATTTGCTAAATTCCTTCCATCAAAACATTAAATTCACCTTAGAAAAAGAATCGGAGAAGACCATCAATTTGATTGATTTAACTAGCAGCTTTCAGGTATTTTCTTAACAGAGTTTGTAGTTTACCTTTAAATAAAGAAAATTTTACAACAGAGGTTAACACCATCTTTCAGATTGCCCAGAACAACGGGTATCCCAAGGAACTAATACAGAATGTGTTTCATAAAATAGTTTATTTTTCTCATATTAAAGATTACCCCACACCAGACAACATTACAGAAGAACAATTCCACTTCAGATCTCTTCCATATATTGGCCCTTCTTCATTTCAATTCGCAAAAGTGCTTAAATAATTTAACACAAATATTTTGTTCAAAATTTCAAATCATCTTTAATGAAAACCAAAGACAAGACTGATAGGCTTTCTCAATCAGGTGTTTATAAATTACAATGTAGTTTGTGTCAATGTGACCACATACGTCAAACTGAACGCTCTTTCAGGAATAGGTTCGCTGGACACGTTAATTCTACTAAAAAGAACAACCCACACAACCCAAAGATCAGCCTTCGCACACCACATTTTATCTATTAATTAGAACTTCGATCCTGGTAAATTTGAAGTATTACATATATGCAATAAAGGGAAAAAACAAATTTTTTTAGAAATATTAGAAATTCATAAACAATTAGACGAGAACTCTCAGTATTGTCTTAACGAAGTACTCAATTTTAATAAAGATTATATTTTTCTGAAATAAGTTCACGTAGTAGGTATATTGACAACATCTGTGGCTAACTTCTCTGTTTTCGGAGAACATCTGATTACATGCAGCTGGTAGTAGTATAGCTATGTCACTTCTCACCCACTTTTATCCCTAGAAAAGTAACTAAATTTGAAAAAGTCACTAGATTGGTTTCGAAGGTCAAGGGTGATCCTGGCTCACTTTTGTACTATACTTTTTCTACGAGTGTTTGGTTTTCGTACACATTCCCGAAATCAAAGTGTATTCTTCAAGGTCACGCATAGATAGGCTGATCCTAAATCATCGTGCACGTTCGCGCTCTTCGCTTCAAGGTCAAACCTAAAAATAGCTATACCGATCCCAACCCACTTTTCTACTATACTTTTTTTACGAGTGTTTTTGCTTAAGGTCAAATCACGTACACATTCGCTGTATCAAAGTCTATGTTTTTTAAGGTCAAGGTCATTGAAACTCACGTACACATTGCTTGCATCAAAGTACATTCTTCAAGGCCAAATTATAGCTAGGGTGATCCTGGCTCACTTTTGTACTATACTTCTTCTACGAGTGTTTGGGTACACATTCCCGGCATCAAAGTGTATCCTTCAAGGTCACGTATAGCTAGACGGATCCTAACCCACAGTGCACGTACACGTCCTCCGCTTCAAAGTGCATTTAAGGTCATCAAGCAATACTTAAAATGTGGACGGCTCAAGACCGTATGTTAAGTCAGTTATTACAACAATTTTCAAGGTCACCCGCAGGGGTATTAAATAGCTTTACTAAGCTCATTGTAGGTGCGTGGGATTCTGCAAGGTAGCGAGCGTTTACAGTTAACAATTGGTACATACAAGAAGGATGCTTCTAGTATATTCTTGAAGGTCACGATAGTATCGGATAAGATCGGAGCTATCTATTCAGGGAAACAGCTATCCGTTCGGGGAAACAGTTACCCGTTTAGCTATATGTTTAGGGAAACGGCCATCTGTTTGGGGCAATTTTTGGCTGAGTCAAGCTGTTAATTTAGTTATTAAAATTCTTAGAATTCACAAACCCCACTTCTGATCCAATTTTGTCACTAGATTTGTTTTCAAGGTCAAAGTCGCTCATGCTCCATCTCTAACGCACTTTGATCACTAGAAAAGTAACTAGATTAGAGAAAGTTACTAGATTGGTTTCAAGGTCAAGATCGTTCACTTTACCTGTGTATTATTCAAGGTCACGTGTAGCTAGGCGGATAACTCACCGTGCACGTACACGTTCCACCGCTTCAAAGTGTATTCAAGGTCACAAGCAATTCTTGGAATTTGTGAGTCAAGGCCGCGTGTTTGTTCCTAGATCATATGCGTTCTTACCGATTTTATGTTACCCGTAAATCCTAAAATGATTTACCAACATATATGAATTTGTGGAAGTTAGTAAGGTGAAATCTAAATAGAAATTAGGTTATCAACAAGGAATGAGTAGATGGAAGTGGAAGATTAAGTAGCAATGAAATAAAATGATAAATGTGGATGTGTAAGGTTTAATTTGAGAAGGAAGAGTGGATAGGGTAACGGAAGAAAAGGGAGAGGGAAGAAAAAAAGGGAGAAAAAGAAAAGAAAAGGGGGAGGGAGGGAGAAGGGGGGGAAAGGGAGAGGGAAGAGGGAGAGGAGAGGGAGGGGAAGGGAGGGAGGGAGAGGGAGAGGAGAGGGAGAGGGAGAGGGAGAGGGAGAGGGAGAAGAGGGAGAGGAGAGGGAGAGGAGGGAGAGGGAGGGAGAGGGAGAGGGAGAGGGAGAGGGAGAGAGGGAGAGGGAAGAGGGAGAGGAAGAGGGAGAGGGAGAGGGAGAGGGAGAAGGGAGAGGGAGAGGGAGAGGGAGAGGGAGAGGGAGAGGGAGAGGGAGAGGGAGAAGAGGGAGAGGAGAGGGAGAGGGAGAGGGAGAGGGAGAGGGAGAGGAGAGGAGAGGGAGAGGGGAGAGGGAGAGGAGAGGGAGAGGGAGGAGGGAGAGGGAGAGGGAGAGGAGAGGGAGAAGGAGAGGGAGAGGAGAGAGGGAGAGGGAGAGGGAGAGGGAGGAGGGAGAGGGAGAGGAGAGGGAGAGGGAGAGAGGGAGGGAGGGAGAGGGAGGAAGAGGGAGAAGAGGAAAAGAGGGAGAGGGGAGAGGGAGAGGGAGAGGGAGAGGAGAGGAGAGGGAGAGGAGAGGAGAGGGAGAGGGAGAGGGAGAGGAGAGGAGAGGGAGAGGGAGGGAGGAGAGGAGAGGGAGAGGAGAGGGAGAGGGAGAGGGAGAGGAGAGGAGAGGGAGAGGGAGAGGAGAGGGAGAGGGAGGGAGAGGAGAGGAGAGGGAGAGGGAGAGGGAGAGGAGAGGAGAGGGAGAGGGAGAGGAGAGGGAGAGGAGAGGAGAGAGGGAGAGGGAGAGGAGAGGGAGAGGGAGAAGAGGAGAGGGAGAGGAGAGGGAGAGGGAGAGGGAGGGAGAGGGAGAAGAGGGAGAGGGAGAGGGAGGAGAGGGAGAGGAGAGGGAGAGGAGAGGGAAGAAAAAGGAGAGGGAGAGGGAGAGGGAGAGGGAGAGGGAGAGGGAAGAGGGAGAGGGAGAAGGGAGAGGAGAGGAGAGGGAGAGGGAGGAGAGGAGAGGAGAGGGAAGAGGGAGAGAGGGAGAGAGAGGGAGAGGAGAGGAGAGGGAGAAGGGAGAGGAGAGGGAGGGAGAGGGAGAGGGAGAGGAGAGGGAGAGGGGAGAAGGGAGAGGGAGAGGAGAGGGAGGGAGAGGAGGAAGAGGGAGAGGGAAGGAGGGAGAGGAGAGGGAGAGGGAGAAGAAGAGGAGGGAGAGGAAGGAGGTTAAATATTAAAAAGCAAAATTTTTCAAAATTTACTCAATTTCATTAAATATTATAATCGGATTCCTCGACAAATTCTGCATATTTTTGTTTGACAAGTTTTAGTCTATCTCTTCAAATAAGGGGTAGAGGAACCTTGTTACGAAAAAACGCCTTTAATTCAGGTTCTGCTGACCGATTTTAATAAACTTGATGTTGTTTGAAAGATTTGTTAGACAATAGAAAATTTGTAAATTTGAAGCAATCTGATTAATAAATAAATGATAGAGGGCGCTGTTTAATTTTTTAATATTGTGTTTCTTTACAATTTTAAATGGAAGCATAAAATTTAAGTAGGTCTTAAAAGTAGACTAAATTAGTAATAAACAGTGAAAACCAAGTCGATATCTTTTTCCTATCCTGAGATATCGTAAGAAACAGGTAAATGGCGGGAATTGTTCTTCCAACGTCTAGTAGGCTAGTTCGCGTTAAAGGGAATTATTAAATTTAGCCTGGATGAAAAGATCTTACATAGGTCTGTAGTAATTTAAACTGTTAATCATACTAATGTTATGGTTGCCGCTAGATTACCTAAACAACAACAACAAATACAGTTTAAAATATGTATTACGATTTACTAATGACAACAAAATTAGTAAAGAGGGCCATGTAAGATATAAAATAAATTCCTTGTTGAAAACAAACACACCAAGTACCCTTGGCCATTCGTCGTGACATGTTCTTCCAACATGATGGGTGCCCGGCACATTATTCTAGAGATGTTCGGAATTTCTTAGATCAATCATACCCTGAAAGGTGGATAGGACGTGGAAGTTTATTTATTTGGCCACCAAGGTCTCCAGACCTAACTTGTTTAGATTTTTATTTGTGGGGGTGAATAAAAGATCTCGTCTATGCCGATAGACCCACAACAAGAGCTGACATGATTGAAAGAATACGACAGACAATATGAAGTATTTCAAGGGCAGAAATTGAAACTGCTGTTCTCTCCACCCGGCAGTGATTGATTTCATGCATTGAAAATGATGGACGACATTTCGAATATCTAGGGCGACACTAATTACGTAGTTATTTATTTAAAGTTTTAATTGTTAGATTTATCACATTATTATTTTATAATTTGTTCTTATTGTTAGTAGCGACAGCATTACATTTAGGTAATCTAGCGGCCACCATAACATTAGTATGATAACAGTTTAAATTACTGCAGACCAATGTAAGATCTTTTCATCCAGGCTAAATTTAATAATTTCGGTCAACGCGAACTAGCCTACTAGACGTTGGAAGAACAATTCCCGCTATTTACTTGTTTCTTACGATATCTCTAGATAGGAAAAAGATATCGACTTGTAGTTTTCACTGTTTTATTACTAAGTCTACTTTTTAAATACCTATTTAAATTTTAATGCTTCCATTTAAAATTGTAAAGAGAAAACACAATATTAAAAAAATATTAAACAGCGCCCTCTAGCATTTATGTTATTAATCAGATTGCTTCAAATTTACAAATTTTCTATTGTTTAACAGAAGCTCTTTCAAACAACAAGGTTATTAAAATCGGTCAAGCAGAACCTGAATTAAAGGCGTTTTTTCGTAACAAGGTTCCCACTCTGTCCCACCCCTTATTTGAAGAGATAGACTAAAACTTGTCAAATGAAAAATATGCAGAATTTGTCGAGGAATCTGATTATAATATTTAATATGCCCCTTAACTGAGTAAATTTTGAAAAATTTTGCTTTTTAAAATTTTAACTGTCAAATACGCTCTCTAGCGGTGGACCTACAATTCTGAAAATAATTTCCAGGCGTTTCTCGAGGTCACTTTTGTTATAAAATTTTTTCTCGAACCTGTGCTATAATCCATTCCTGAGATATAATAAAAATTTAAATATTTCTGGAATTTCTCATTCTCACATTCTCGAGTCACATGATTACCATACTTTTGCACTCTTAATGTTGATTACTCAAAAAGATTTAAAGTATCTTGTGCAGTACTTGACAAAATTACAGATAAGTTACTACAAACTCTTATATGTCCAAGAAACTTAAAAATTCCAGATCACATATTTTGAAACCACGCAGACCCTGATTTCTCCACTCCGAATGAAATTGAAGTTTTACTTGGAGCGGATATTTATTATGATCTATTAACATACGGATTTGTAAAAATGGGTAAAAATCTCCCTACTCTTCTCAAAACACACTTGGGATCGACAGTCTCAGGAAATATTCCCAACTATTGTATTAATCAATTGCCCTCATTGTCTCAATCTTATCACGTAACTACATTCTCTGAAAACGATACTGAACTCGATTTAAACCTTGCAAGTTTTTGGAACATTGAAGAAATGCCAAATAAGTCTGTTCTCACTACCGAAGATGAAATGTCTGAACACGTTTTCACTCGTACAACTAAAATTCTCGAAAATGGCCGCTTTCAAGTTGATGTACCCCTTAAATCACCCACTGATCACTGCAAGCTTAGTGAATCACTAAATCTTACTCAAAGACGATTTCTATCTCTTGAAAAGAGATTCGAGAAAGAACCTAATCTGTTTACAGAGTTAAAAAGATTATTTAACTGAAAATTTAATTAAAATCACGCTAGAATTGTTCCTCTCTCCCGCACTAACAAAATTGGCGAAAATAAATATTTCATCCCTCACTTGTGTGTCGTACGAGGGTCGAGTTCAATTACCAAACTCAGAGTTGTATTTGACGCTTCATGTAGGACATCATCAGGCTTCTCTCTGAATAATATTACCTTAAAAGGTTAACGTGCATAACCCGATTTATATGATATCCTTTGTCGTTTTCGTACATTTAGGTTCGTACTCACCGCCGACATAAAGACAATGTATAGGCAAATTAGGTTAAACCTAGATCAAGTCTTTTTACAAAATATTCTTTGGCGTGATTCTCCCCAAGATCCTTTATCATGTATTGAGCTTCTCACGGTCACATATGGGGCAAATTTTTCACCCTTTGTCGCCACTCGTGTTTTGAAAGAAATAGCTATTCAAGGAACACAATACCCGCTTATATATAATGCTCTTCTTACTCAAACATATATGGATAATGTTTTAGCTGGATGCTATAGTTATGATGAACTGCAAAGTCTTTACTCTCAATTAATTTCACTCCTACGTCACTCGGGGTTTCATTTGAGAAAATGGTGTTCCAATTCGAATAAATTCTTACACAGTATTTCTCATGAACAAATATCCGAATTTGATATTAATCTTACAAGGTCACGTTGTAAATTGTTAGGATTATCTTGGAATCCCTCTTCAGATAATTTTTAAATATCATCTCCTGACACTCAAGTTGAGTGTTCTCTCTACGATAGCATAATGTTTGGATCTTCTTGGCCTTGTTAATCCAGTGATAGTCAAAGGTAAAAGTTTAATGCAAAAGCTTTACTTGATAACAATTAACTGGGATGCAAGAATCTGCCACGCGATCATCTTAAAGGAATACGAGGTATCTCCCAGTTAAAAAATCTTGGAATTCCTCGCTTCCTCCTCTTAGATAAAGTGATAAATTCAATTCAAATTCATGGTTTTTCTGATTCAAGTACTGCTGCATATGGTTGTTGCATTTATCTCCGAGTAAAATATGCGGACAAGTCAGTATCTTGCATGTTAATATCGGCAAAACATCTATTTCACCTCTCAAAACAATTACTACACCCAAACTTGAATTATGTGCTATGGTATTACATTCAAAATTAGTGAACAAAATTCTAAAAATCTATGATAATCTCGCAGTCAAATCAGTGCATCTTTGCACTGATTCACAAATAGCATTATTGTGGTGTAGAAGTCATCCCTCTCGCTGGAATATCTTTGTCGCAAACCGGGTATCACAAATTCAAGAACTAACATCAGAGTGTTATTGTCATCATATTAAATCTAAACAAAATCCCACAGATATGCTGTCAAGAGGCGAATTTAATTCAAAAGCTCTTAACTTTTGGTTTTTTAGTCCACAGTTTTTATTTTACATGATCCTGAACTTAATTTAACAACTCAAGAAAAAATGATATAGTTAAATAATCCTCCTGAAGAACGAAAGTTTTCTTTAGTTTCAGCTGAAACTCCTGTCAATTTTTGGGTATCTATATTTTCGAAAGTGTCATTGTTCTCTCGCACGCAAAGGCTTACATTCTTCGATTTATCTATAACTCAAAAAATACCACCAATAAAATTGTTGGACCTTTATCGGTTCAAGAACTCTCGAAGTCTTTAAAATGTATTTTAAAAACTCTTCAAAAAGGAACATTTCTCTAAAGAAATATTTGAACTCTCTAATAATAAATCGCTTTCAAATAAACAGCTCTTATCTTTTAAATTTTTATTGGACCTGATGATTTAATTCACATAGGTGGTAGATTACAAAACGCTGATATTAGTTATGAACAAAAGCATCCTGTTCTCTTGCCACCAAATAATGATATAGTTAATCTTATGTTACTTCACGAACACAAACGGTTAATGCATGTCCTCAAAATACTCTTTAATTTTCGATTGATATTCCTTAATGGCCTTCGTGGTGAAACGTCATCAGAAATAGCATATTTTTTTATATATATATATATATATATATATATATATATATATATATATATATATATATATATATATATATTGAATTGCTTGTTGTTGTGGTTTACGGAAAAAATGTAACACGAGTTTAGTTATTCACAAATATTTGATAATTTATTTTAATTCTCCGAAAATACACGCTCAATCTCTAAATATAATCATATCCTAAGTTTAAAAAATATCTTTCTCGTTCTCCTTAAATTATGTGCACATTTAATTACTATATGCGTTTGCAAGAATTTCACAAATCTGTTGAAGTCGGACATTGTGTAGCATTACCGTTCTTTTGTATTGTAGTTGAATTGTGTTAATAAAGAAAGTGTTTTATAAAATCCCATGGTCCTTCGTGTTCTTAAATAAAGTAAGAATGGATAAATATCCACAATATTATCCAACGTAATTGTTATTAAGAATTAATGCCTTGATAATAATGCCTCGAGATCAACAGTGTAGGCCCAAGGTATGTACATTGACCGAACGCATTATTCCTGTAACACCCGTGGTGCCTTCTATATTTAATGTCCTTTTAGTGGGTTATTCAATTAAAGAAGATATTGAATTTTACTTTTATATACAATCGAGTTTGTTCAGTCACCTTGGTTTCGTAACTATGCATTCTGTTTAATTTCATAATGTCCTAGGGCATTATATCGCTTCTAACGTGTTTAGAAATAGGTGCATTATTGGAAAATAACACACTATAAGGACATTTAATTAAATACCACTTACATGATGCCTCGGTCAACGTACATTGGCCAGAGGCCGTAAGTACATTGTTGACTCGTATAATAGTATCATTGATATTAATTACTATAAAATCATTAGTTGGTTTAAACACAATTTCGAAATCATTTTATTTCCTTTTAAATCAAATACAATGAATAAAATTATTAGTTCAATAATAGTCTTTATGTGAAATTCATTTCATACCTAGACCGTGCCGCGCCAAGGCTTCCAAGCGCCCCAGGGCAAGAAAACTTTAGGCGCTCCCTCTATGAGTAGTTTTTTGGCTCGTTTTTTTGCAACTTTGATAAACCGCTATACGGTACACTAAACTATTTCCTTTCACTGAAGTAGGCATTGTTAATAATATTCGCAATGCTATTGTGGTGTTAGGAAATGCATCTTCTAATTTAATGTCTCAATTGGGGATTATATTATCCCTGATTTTAACTCAAAATTTTGCAAAAACTGTAACTCACATAATATTTCTTTACCGTTAATATCACGTTCATTTTTACTTTTGTCCGTTAGAATACTTTCAAGATTTGTGCGAAAGTTTAATTGCTCTTCTTCTGAATGTTTCGAAAACTTGTGTAAGTCTCTCTTGTATAGATTGAAGGCTCACCAAAAAGCATTCAGCTTTGAAACGTAATTCTCTATTTTCTATTACTTCATCACCATACTGGTAAGCGAACTGCTTCTTTATTCTTCTCGTTATTGGCCTTAATACTTATTTAGTTTCAAATTTTGCCTCAATATCGAGCGAGGAACCAACTTCTTTAGCATCGATTATAAAGAAGAAAAATATCGGTTAATATGTTTAAACATGAGCAAGCATGAGAAATGTCCAAATCTTTGGTTTATAATATTTTACTTGAAATATTTACCTTGCTTAGCATATTATACCATAAAGTTAATAAACATGTGTATTAAAAATTTAAATTTTTCTGAAGCGGTTGCTATATTTTTTGCATTATTATCAAATAAATTATTTCGGTCGCTGGCTATTTCAAATAGAGAATCGTATATTTCTCCAAGTTGATACCTTAAAGGAGTTACAGTATCAATTCTGCTAGGCTCCCTAGTATCTGTTTGAGGTTTTACAGTTAAATGTAATACATACACCAAATTGTCGAAGAGAAAAAATTATAAATTTCTTGAATGATTGCAAAAAATTAACACATGAAATATTTTTTGCAACGCCAAACTAAAGGTTTAATTGTGGTTGCCAACGCCCGCAAAAGAAAAACATTTTAATTATAAGAAATTTTGAACCCATTTCCTTTCATATTAACCATTTCTTCGCCCGCTTCTCGAGTTAAACCAAAATTTTAAATTCGAAACAAGAAGTTGAATTTCTGTTCATGGTGGTACCAAATTAAAATTCTTCCCACTTTTCCTATAAAACCAATTTTTAAATTAGAACCGAAGCAAGCTTGGAAAAATTTGTCTTAAAACAATCAAACCAAAGTTTCAAGATAAAAATTCAATTTTTAAACCTATTTAAATTAATTTTAAAATTTGTTTCAAATTTAAATTTATTTTTCCAAAGAAAAGGATCAAAAAATTGATCTATAAAATAATCTAAAAACAAAAATAAATTTGTTTCAAATTAAAAATTGACTTAAGTTTTCAAATTTGTTAATTGATTTTAAGACATCAAATCGTTTTTTTAAGCAAATATTTCAGTTTTCATGAATTAAAGTTCACCAAGTTTCAATCATTTTGAAACTTTGCATCCACAACCTGTAAATTTAAAAATTTAATTTGAAATAAAATAATGAATTTTTTTATTTGAATATTATTGCGTTAAACATTGGACGTTTAAGGTTTTTCAAATTTGTTAATTTTTCTAAATTTTCTTCTTTTATTTGAGGAAGCTCCTTTTCCAATTTTTAAATTTAAATGGAAGATTAATTTGGAAAACCAGGCCAGGAATAAACCAAATTTGACACATTACCTTTTGTAAGAAACTTGGCTTAGTTTGAAATATTTTCATTAAAGGCTAATTGATTAAGATGCAATGTTCCATCTTGCATCAATTTAGTTACGGTGCCATATTTAAATTCTCTTGTTTTTCAAAAAATTTTATTTTTATATTTCTAAAAATTTTTCTGTCTCTTTAAATAATTAAGGAAATTTGAAACCTTTTATTTATAAAATTTTTTTGAATTTAAATTTGCAAATAAAAACAAATAAAAGGAATAAACTCAAAAATTTCAAAAATTCGTTTTTTTAAAGCATCCAACGTTGCATTAAAACATTCTTCGATTTGAGGATAAATAAATTGGCTAATTGAAATTTTCCGTTTCAAATCGGTTTCCATTGAATTTTTTATCCCGAAAATCCGGTGTTTTAGACGGTGGCCCATAAATTTAATTTTCCTGGAAATTCTAATTGACGGTATTCTACAACTTTAATTTTTGATGATTTCTGATAAAAAATTCAATTCAAAAAACATTCAAATTACTTAAAATAATTTTAGAAAATTTGGAACGTTAAATTAAATTTAAATTAAAGGTTTTAATTTAAATATAGACAAATTAAACAAATTTTTTGGTTTTAAATAACTCCAATAAAGATTTTCAAAAAATTCCTTATTTTAAAACTTTAAGGCATTTTTTATCGGAAAAACATTCTTAGATTGAGGTAACCATTCGCAAATTTCTAGTCTTTCTGACTTCGTCTTGCAAATTCTAAATTAATATGTATTTTTTTTAGAACATTAATAGGTGTAATGGGCGATGCCAGTTGCTTTAATTTTCTGTAAAGACTGGATTTCCTTACACTAATAAACATATGCTTTCTTCATTCAATTTTTGGATTTAAGGTTTTTAACGACCATATTTTTTAATTCTGTAATTCGAAAAGTTCTTTTGAGGTTGACGTCCAATATTGTTTAAATACTTTTTCGGTTCAGAACTTACTTGCAAAATTACAACGATTAAATTTTATTATTGAAATGTACTTTCCATATTTTTTAGGAAACAAAATAATTAACTAAGACCACCAAAAATTACGGCCTTTTGGGTAGGTCAAGCAAGCCAATTTTTTATATGCGTACCAATGTTTAACTGTTAATTGGATTTTCCTCTTTTGGAATTATTTTTGCACAGATTAGAAAGAACATTTTTTTAATAAACCCATTTTCTTGTTTCGATTGGTTTTCTTACTTTTATTTTTCATTGAAAGAACCATTCCGAAACGGGTTAATTAATTGTTTCTTGAATTTGTCAGGGGTTTTTGGTAAATAATTTTTCTGATTTTGGTTGAGTATGTTAACGGTACAAAAGAAAACGATTGTGGCTTTGGGTCAATGAAAAGTGCCCTTTTCTTGTAGCCCAAAAATCAGGAAAAGTCGTTTTTTCCAAATTCTTGGAATTTGATTCTACGACCTAAATGATTCATAATGGTAATTTTGTTCCATAATGACCCCAATCCAAACTGTTTCGAATCCCCAAAGTGGGCACCCTTATCTTCAGGTGTTATTTGTTTTTGCAGGACCTTGGGACCGTAATAATCCATTGGTGTTTATCCATTTTTTGTATGTTATCCCGTTAAATTATACTGTTGAGGCAATGTCCAGAGACAATATATCGGTTTCCTGGTTGACATTTTTTCGTTAAAAATAATTTCAATGGTTCATTATTTGGGATGCTCTGAATAGGATAAATCGAAGCCCTGGTTCCCATGTACCTTTCAGTACTAGACAAAATTTCGCCTGGGTTCAAGATTTGATTCTTTGTTGGTTTAGCTGGGTTTTGCTTGTCTAATATAAAACAAAATGCCACAACCAAAACTCTTTCCTCATTTTTTAAATTTTATATTCCTTCATTGAAAACATTCGTTGAACATTATACTAATTTTTGCCCTAGGCGTTTCTAAAGCGTTTAATAACTTATTTTCAAATAATTTGAATTGAAAATCAGGTGTTATTTGGGTAAATTGCAAACTTGTGTTGTCAAATCAAAGTACCTTATCGTTTTCCAATTAAACCTTTATTTACTTGGAATTTATAATAATTTAACGTTCCATAATGAAAATCAAACTTCGTTGAAAACCATCAAATTGGGGGTGAACCCTTTCTCAAAACGTTATTAATTTACAAAGTCTGAAGAATAATCCCAAACTGTTTATTCCATTTTTTAATCGTTGAAAGTAAAACAGTTATAAAACTTTAATTCGAAATAACCCAACATTATTTTAATCTACTCGCTTTTCCCAATTTAATCTTGTTCTAGACAAAATCCCAAGTAATGAAGTTTGAAGGTTTCATCAATTCTAAATATACAAACAAAATTGAACAACAAAAAACCAAATATCAATTTTAATTTATACAGCATTCATGAAGGTTAAAATTTTTTTTCTAAATCGTTCTGTTTTTAACAATTATAATAACATTTTGGCCAGGGAAATTGAATTAATCCGGAAAAAACCTAAAGTTCATGAAAGAAGAAAACCAATCAAAAAATTTCCCAAATTTTAAATTTGTTAAAATTTGTAATTATACTTTTGATTAAAATTGTTTCGGCCGCCTCGTTTAAAAACCCAAGTGAGAAGTTGAAGGCCTCTAAATTTAGCCCTATTTATAAAGAAACAAATTCTTTTTAAATTCCTTTAAAAAGTTTTTTACAATCAAAAATTTTTTGGTTTAATTTGATTTTTCAAAGAAAATTTATGAAATTTATACTTGGAATTCGTTTCAGAAAAATGTTCTGCTTGACTAAGAGCCTTAAAATACTTAGTGTATTGCAATACGTCCTCGACAGTAATTCAACATTTTCCGGACTGTTATGTAAATGTTTTAAATAAATACCAAACATTCATTTTCAAAACACACACACACACGCACACGCCACGCACACGCACACGCACACGCACACGCACACGCACACGCACACGCACACGCACACGCACACACACGCACACGCACACGCACACGCACACACGCACACGCCACACGCACCACACGCGCACGCGACGCGCACGCGCACACGCACACGCAAGCACAGCACAACACGCCGCACGCACCACGCACGCACGCACGCAACGCACGCACGCACGCAGGCGCACGCACGCACGCACGCACCCGGCCCGCACGCACGCACGCACTAGCATTATGCATTCATGCTTTAGCTAGTCCTTTCTTTTACCATTGCTTCTCAGAATCTCACCCAGGCATTTTCTTCTTTCGTGATTTTTGGCATACCCATGTCTCACTTCCATACAGTACTGACGGGACAAGTACGCCATTATAGATTGCTCGTGTCGAGCAGGCTCATGTTTCGTTTCTCTTATGTCCAATACTTCCAATCACTTTCCTTCCAGCATTGACCCTTCGCTCAATCTCACTCTATTGTACCATCTGCAAAACATTCTACCCAGATATACCAGCTGGTCCACTTGCTCCCAATTTCATCTTGCAGGTAATATTACCTCCTTTCCACCTTCCCGATGGAACACCGCAATCTTAGTTTTGTTCACGTTTACTTTTAGGTCCATGCTCTCACAGACTGTATCAAACTTCCTCAGAGCGGTGTGTAGCTCATCCGCACCATCCGTATCGGTACATGATTGTCCAACACATTTGTCCATGTATATATTGAAGAACCACGGTGACATCACACAGCCTTGTCGCACTCCTTGCTCAATATTAAAGTATTCACTCACACCTCCTCACACCCTAACACATGTCCGACTACCGTTGTATACCGCCCTTATTCCATTTATTAGACCTTTATTTACGCCATATTCATTTAATATTTCACAGCTTTCCTATTCACTCTGTCGTGCTTTCTCCAGATCTACAAACGCACAGTGCTTCCTTTTATTAAACACTTTCGATCACCTGCTGGAGAGCAACCATCTATCCAGTCCTCTCCTGGCGAAGCCACTCTGCACATCCCAAATCTTAGTTTGTAGTTTCTCGTCATCTATCAATCAATATTCTTCCAAATACTTTACCAGGCACGCTGAACAAATTATTCCTCTGTAGTTCTTACAATCACTCTTGTTCCTTTCCCTTATACAGTGGTATAATGATCGCTCTTCCTTGGCAACTTTTTCACCATAAGGCATACATTGAATAATTCACACATCTTCGTATAAGCTTTGCACCCATACTTTAGCATTTCACCAGATTTCATCTACGCCTGCTCCTTGCCATTTTCAACCTTCCTACCGTTTTCTACCTCATTTATCCCAATACCCTTCCCAGTTTCATTCATCTTTCCTTCTACATTCTCCTTATTTAACCCTTCAGTTTTACTTTCCTCACTACTTACAGCTTCCGAAATATTCTTTCCAGCATTTCTTTTCACAATCGTCCCATACTGTTTCGTTGCTTATATTCATCACTCCTGCAGCGTTCTGTTTTGGGCCACGTTTTGTGTTTTTTACTCATTTCCAGAAGAGTTTTTTGTTTCCCTCAAAATCATTCTGCATTTTCCCTCCTTCCACAGCCATCACTTCCCCTTTACTTATTCTCACTGCTTCCTTCGCTTCTTTGTTTCTTAATCTGTACACCTCATACAATCGCTTCTTCTCAGTTCATTTTAAATTGCCATGTACGCATCTTTTCACATACGTTTTTTTTAAGGCTCATTCCACCAAGCACATTTTTCTGTCTACCTACAGTCGCTCTTCGATATATCCGCAGGGCACAATTGACAACACAGTTTTTCAAGCTTATACATTCACTTTCAACGTCCGTGTCTTTTATTTGTTCGTTCCACACTGTTTTATTCACATTCAACTCTACTCACAGCATCTGCGTATTTTATTCTCGCACCATTATCCACTAGTTTTGTTACGTGCACAAAAGGATTGTGGTAGAAAAGGAAATAAGAAATTAACCGGAAGCTCAGTTAGTCGGTTGGGCACTTGGATGCGTGGGCGGTTTGGCGTAGGAAAATACACAAAAAGATTAAAAGGTCCCCACTTGATCTAAACTTTTGTATCGCCCCTGTTTCAAGAAAAGGTGTATCAAGAAAAGGACTACGGCGCAAGGAGAGAGACGTTACAATAAAATAAAGTACAAGTCCAACCAGGTAAAATCTGCTAGAATTTTGATCCTAGGCCACAGGAATGAAGAAACAACTGAGATCGAACACCTCTTGTTTAATATAATTTTAATATTCGTATTTTAACAAAAAATATTATTTACAAGCTAGATAACCAGCTAATGTTTACATAAAATGTGAAACTAAAAACAATAATTTGACCAATGCCACAATCGTTATCCTAAGTTGGGATCCTATGATATGTCCCAGAATTTGAGAGAAATTAAACGAACTAAAATAAAATCACCAAATGGTCTAGTAGTAAGTTACCTTTCAAATCAAACCTATAATTAAAATTTATAGTAAATGAAAGTATACACATGATCGACATCCGATGTTGACCTTAAAAATAAAACTACAACATATGTACAAAGTTAAACAAGTAACTTTAAACCGAAGTCTTAGGAAGATTCTTAAAACTGGTATTTCAGTTTTAAATCAAACCAAAACGCACTTTAAAACCCCAAAATATAAACTAAAGCTTCCACTAGATGTTACTTGCTTTTCTTTGTAAGCGTAAAGAAATTAAATTTACTGCAATTAGCAGTATAGACAAATGAAACAAATGAACAGGCAGAAGCGAGGACAGGAAGAACAATTTAGAAGACAAGGAAAAAGAGGAAAGAGAGAGAAGGAAAGAATGAACAGCTGTATTAAGAAAGCGTTTAGAGCAACAATTGAAGGAAATGCAAATGTCAACGAATAAGCATAAGATTAGAGATGTATAGGAAAGCTAAGACATTGAATTTTAAGACCAAAGTTATAAGTTAGGAGATGTAGAAGGGCCCATAGAAAGTCAAAGTAATAAAGAACAGTGATGTAAGTAGGTACAAGACTAGGAGATTAAAAGAGATGGATTTGGTGAGTGAGACAAAGATAGAAATGATCGAAATTTAGATAGGTTGAAGGATCGAAACAGACAGGTGGAAGAATTCCCAGAGATGAGTTAAGTTGAGTGAGTAATGACGATAGAGGTTACGAAAGTTAAGGATTAGATTTTCCAAAAGATAAGTAGTAGGAATGGTGATTTTGATTGATAGAGATACGAGAATGAGATGAGATAGAGATATGCAGATAGATGAAATGATCACGATGATGAGCGATGTATGATAGAAGATAGAGATAGAATTAGTGATATGAGACGGTGATAGATGAAGAGATGACATAGAAGATCGGATGAGAGAGATGATGATATGAATGGAGAAGAGTGGAGATGATGGAGTATGGGATAGATGAAGGAAGAACATAGAACCATGAGACGAAAAGAATTTGATTGAAGAGAGGTAGTAGAAGGATAGATGATAAAGAGATATAGAAATTAGGAATGAGATAGAGATAGCAGATATGAGATGACAGATTAGTAGATGACAGAATATAGATGATGAACATGTAGATTGATAGAGATGAGATTAGAAATGGGTATGATAAACGAAGAGAGAGATGGATATAAGAGATAGAATAGAATACAGATTAGAATAATGAGAAGCAAAAGTAAGATAATGATGAACTAGAGATTAGATTGATAGAGATTTGTAGATAGAATAGTTGATGATGATTAGATGATGTAATATAAGAGAAATGAGATGATTGAGATGAGAGATAGATGATAGAGATACTAGAAAGATAGAGTAGTAATAGAGTAATTTATGATGATTAGAAATAATATAATTTTCAATATAAATAAAGTAAAGTAAGGTGGAAAAAATAAAGTAAAATTAAATGATAAAGATAAAGATAAAGATAAAGATAAAGATAAAGATAAAGATAAAGATAAAGATAAAGATAAAGATAAAGATAAAGATAAAGATAAAGAAAAGATAAAGATAATAGATAAAGACAAAGATAAAGATAAAGATAAAGATAAAGATAAAGATAAAGATAAAGATAAAGATAAAGATAAAGATAAAGATAAAGATAAAGATAAAGAATAAAGATAAAGATAAAGATAAAGATAAAGATAAAAGATAAAAAAAAGATAAAGATAAAAGATAAAGATAAAGATAAAGATAAAGATAAAGATAAAGACAAAGACAAAGACAAAGACAAAGACAAAGACAAAGACAAAAGACAAGACAAAGACAAAGACAAAGACAAAGATAAAGACAAAGACAAAGACAAAGACAAAGACAAAGACAAAGACAAAGACAAAGAAAAGACAAAGACAAAGACAAAGACAAAGACAAAGACAAAGACAAAGACAAAGACAAAGACAAAGACAAAGACAAAGACAAAGACAAAGACAAAGACAAAGACAAAGACAAAGACAAAGACGAAGACGAAGACGAAGACAAAGACAAAGAATAAAGAAATAAGATAAAGATAAAGATAAAGATGAAAGATAAAAGATAAAGATGAAAGATAAAGATGAGATAAGATAAAGATAAAGATAAAGATAAGAGATAAAGATGAGATAAGATAAAGATAAAGATGAAGAGATAAGAGATAAAGATAAGATAAAGATGAAAGATAAAGATGAAAGATGAAAGATAAAGATAAAGATGAAAGATAAAGATAAAGATAAAGATAAGATGGAGATGAAGAGATAAGATAAAGATGAAAGATAAAGACAAAGATAAAGATAAAGAAAAGAGAAAGATAAAGATAAAGATAAAGATAAAGATAAAGATAAAGAGAAAGAGATAAAGATAAAGAAAAGATAAAGACAAAGATAAAGATAAAGAAGAAAGAAAAAGATAAAGATAAAGAAAAGATAAAGATAAAGATAAAGAAAAGAAAAGATAAAGACAAAGATAAAGATAAAGATAAAGATAAAGATAAAGATAAAGATAAGAAGGATAGAGATAAAGAGTGAGAGATGATAAAGATAAAGATAAGAGTAAAGATAAAGATAAAGATAAAGATAAAGATGAAAGGAGTGAGGAAGAGTCAAGAGGATAGAAGATAAAAGATAGAAGATAAAGATAAAGATAAAGATAAGATAAAGATAAAGATAAAGATAAAGATAAAGATAAAGATAAAGATAAAGTAGATAAAGATAAAGATAAAGATAAAGATAAGATAAAGATAAAAGATAAAGATAAAGATAAAAGATAAAGATAAAGATAAAGATAAAGATAAAGATAAAGATAAAGATAAAGATAAAGATAAAGATAAGATAAGAGATAGAGATAGAAGATAGAGATAAGATAGAGATAGAGATAAGAAGATAGAGATAGAGATAAAGATAGAAGATAGAGATAGAAAGAGATAAGAAGATAAAGATAAGAGAAAGAAAGAAAAGATAAGATAGAGATAGAGATAGAGATAAGATAGAGATAGAGATAGAAGATAGAAGATAGAGAAGAGATAGAGATAGAGATAAGATAGATAGAAAGAGATAGAGATAGAGATAGAGATAGAGATAGAGATAGAGAAAGATAGAGATAAGATAGAGATAAGAAAGATAGAGATAGAGATAAAGAAAGATAAGATAGAGATAGAGATAGAAGAAAAGAGAAGAGAAGAGATAGAGATAGAGATAGAGATAGAGATAAAGATGAAGAGATAGAGAAGAGAAGAGATAGAGACAGAGAAGAGATAGAAGATAGAGATAGAGATAGAAGATAGAAGATAGAGATAAAGATAGAGATAGAGATAGAGACAGAGATAAAGATAGAGATAGAGACAGAGATAGAGATAAAGATAAAGATAAAGATAGAGATAAGAGATAGAGATAGAAGATAAAGATAAAGATAGAAGAGAAAGATAAAGATAGAAGAAAGAAGATAGAAGATAAAGATAAAGATAAAGATAGAAGATAAAGATAGAAGATAGAGATAAGAGATAAAGATAAAGAAAAGAAAAGATAAAGATAAAGATAAAGATAAAGATAAAGATAAAGATAAAGATAAAGATAAAGATAAAGAAAGATAAAGATAAAGATAAAGATAAAGATAAAGATAAAGATAAAGATAAAGATAAAGATAAAGATAAAGATAAAGATAAAGATAAAGATAAAGATAAAGATAAAGATAAAGATAAAGATAAAGATAAAGATAAAGATAAAGATAAAGATAAAGATAAAGATAAAGATAAAGATAAAGATAAAGATAAAGATAAAGATAAAGATAAAGATAAAGATAAAGATAAAGATAAAGATAAAGATAAAGATAAAGATAAAGATAAAGATAAAGATAAAGATAAAGATAAGAGATAAAGATAAAGATAAAGATAAAGATAAAGATAAAGATAAAGATAAAGATAAAGATAAAGATAAAGAATAAAGATAAAGATAAAGATAAGAGATAAAGATAAAGATAAAGATAAAGATAAAGATAAAGATAAAGATAAAGATAAAGATAAAGATAAAGATAAAGATAAAGATAAAGATAAAGATAAAGATAAAGATAAAGATAAAGATAAAGATAAAGATAAAGATAAAGATAAAGATAAAGATAAAGATAAAGATAAAGATAAAGATAAAGATAAAGATAAAGATAAAGATAAAGATAAAGATAAAGATAAAGATAAAGATAAAGATAAAGATAAAGATAAAGATAAAGATAAAGATAAAGAAAAGATAAAGATAAAGATAAAGATAAAGATAAAGATAAAGATAAAGATAAAGATAAAGATAAAGATAAAGATAGAGATAGAAGAAGAAGAAGAAGATAAAAGATAGAAGAAAAGAAGATAAGATAAAAGAAGATAGATAGAGAGAGAGAGAAGATAGAAAGATAGATAGATAGATAGATAGATAGAGAAGATAGATAGAAGAGATAGATAGATAGAAGAAGATAGATAGAAGAAGAAGATAGATAGATAGATAGATAGATAGATAGAGATAGAAAAAGAAGATAGATAGATAGAAAAAGTAAGTAAAGTAAAGTAAAGAAGTAAAGAAGTAAAGTAAAGATAAAGATAAAGAAAAGATAAAGATAAAGATAAAGATAAAGATAAGATAAAAGATAAAGATAAAGATAAGATAAAGATAAAGATAAAGATAAAGATAAAGATAAGATAAAGATAAAGATAAAGATAAAGATAAAGATAAAGATAAAGATAAGATAAAGATAAAGATAAAGATAAAGATAAAGATAAAGATAAGATAAAGATAAAGATAAAGATAAAGATAAAGATAAGATAAAGATAAAGATAAAGATAGATGATAAAGATAAAGATAAAGATAAAGATAAAGATAAAGATAAAGATAAGATAAAGATAAAGATAAAGATAAAGATAAAGATAAAGATAAAGATAAAGATAAAGATAAAGATAAAGATAAAGATAAAGATAAAGATAAAGATAAAGATAAAGATAAAGATAAAGATAAAGATAAAGATAAAGATAAAGATAAAGATAAAGATAAAGATAAAGATAAAGATAAAGATAAAGATAAAGATAAAGATAAAGATAAAGATAAAGAAAGATAAAGATAAAGATAAAGATAAAGATAAAGATAAAGATAAAGATAAAGATAAAGATAAAAAAGATAAAGATAAAGATAAAGATAAAGATAAAGATAAAAGATAAAGATAAAGATAAAGATAAAGATAAAGATAAAGATAAAGATAAAGATAAAGATAAAGATAAAGATAAAGATAAAGATAAAGATAAAGATAAAGATAAAGTAAAGATAAAGATAAAGATAAAGATAAAGATAAAGATAAAGATAAAGATAAAGATAAAGATAAAGATAAAGATAAAGAAAGTAAAGATAAAGATAAAGATAAAGAAAGTAAAGATAAAGATAAAGATAAAGATAAAGATAAAGATAAAGATAAAGATAAAGATAAAGATAAAGAGTAAAGATAAAGATAAAGATAAAGAGTAAAGTAAAGATAAAATAAAGATAAAGAAGTAAAGATAAAGATAAAAGGAAGTAAAGATAAAGATAAAGTAAAGATAAAGGTAAAGATAAAGATAAAGATAAAGGTAAAGATAAAGATAAAGATAAAGATAAAGGTAAAGATAAAGGTAAAGGAAAAGGAAAGGTAAAGGTAAAGGTAAAGGTAAAGGTAAAAAAAAAGGTAAAGGAAAGGTAAAAGGTAAAGGTAAAGGAAAAAGGGGAAAGGTAAAGGTAAAGGTAAAGGTAAAGGTAAAGGTAAAGTAAAGGTAAAGGGAAAGGTAAAGGTAAAGGTAAAGGAAAGGTAAAGGTAAAGGTAAAGGTAAAGGAAATAAAGGTAAAGGTAAAGGTGGTAAAGGTAAAGGTAAAGGAAGGTAAAGGAAAGGTAAAAGGTAAAGGAAAGGTAAAGGTAAAGGTAAAATAAAGGAAAAAGGTAAAGGAAGGTAAAGGGGTAAAAAAGGAAAGGTAAAGGAAAGGTAAAGGTAAAGGTAAAGGTAAAAAAGGTAAAGGTAAAGGTAAAAAAGGTAAAAAAGGTAAAGGAAAGGTAAAGGTAAAGGTAAATAAAGGTAAAGGTAAAGGTAAATAAAGGAAAGGTAAAGGTAAAGGAAAGGTAAAGGTAAAAAAGGTAAAGGTAAAGGTAAAGGTAAAGGTAAAGGAAAAAAGGCAAAGGCAAAGGAAAAGGCAAAGGAAAAGGCAAAGGCAAAGGCAAAGGCAAAGGCAAAGGCAAAGGAAAGGCAAAGGCAAAGGCAAAGGCAAAGGCAAAGGCAAAGGCAAAGGCAAAGGCAAAGGAAAAGGCAAAGGAAAGGATAGTCAAAGTCAAAGAAAGCAAGGTAAAAAGGAAAGGTAAAAAAGGCAAAGGCAAAAAGTCAAAGTCAAAGGTAAAATGTAAAGGTAAAGGTAAAGGAAAGGCAAAGGAAAGGAAAGGCAAAGGCAAAGGAAAGGCAAAGGAAAGGCAAAGGAAAGGCAAAGGCAAAGGCAAAGGCAAAGGCAAAGGCAAAAAAGGCAAAGGCAAAGGAAAGGCAAACAAAGGCAAAGGAAAGGCAAAGGCAAAGGCAAAGGCAAAGGCAAAGGAAAACAAAGGCAAAATAGAAAGTCAAAGTCAAAGTCAACGGTAAATGAAGGTAAAGGAAAGGCAAAGGCAAAAAGGGGCAAAAAAGGTAAAGGCAAAGGCAAAGGCAAAGGAAAGGCAAAGGCAAAGGAAAGGAAAGGCAAAGGCAAAGGCAAAGGCAAAGGCAAAGGCAAAGGCAAAGGCAAAGGCAAAGGAAAGGCAAAGGCAAAGGCAAAGGGGCAAAGGCAAAGGCAAAGGAAATGCAAAAAGGGCAAAGGCAAAAAAGGTAAAAAAGGAAAGGGAAAAGGGAAGAGAAAGACGAAGAGAAAGACGAAGAGAAGAAAGAGAAGACGAAGACGAAGACGAAGAAAGAGAAGAGAAAGAAACAAAAAGAAACGGAAAGGAAACGGAAAAAAAACGAAAAGAAAAACGAAAAAAGAAAACGAAAAGAAAAAAAAATGAAAATTAAAATAAAAAAATGAAAAAATGAAAGAGAATGAGAATGAAAAAATGAAAATGAAAATGAAAGAAAGGAAAGGAAAGGAAAGGAAAGGAAAGGAAAGGAAAGGAAAGGAAAGTGAAAGGAAAGGAAAGGAAAGGAAAGTGAAAGGAAAGTGAAAGGAAAGGAAAGGAAAGTGAAATGAAAATGAAATGAAAATGAAAATGAAAATGAAATGAAAATGAAAATGAAAATGAAAATGAAAATGAAATGAAATGAAAAAATGAAAGTGAAAGAAAGAAATGAAAAGGAAAGGAAAGTGAAAGGAAAGTGAAAGGAAAGGAAAGGAAAAAAAATGAAAAAAATGAAAATGAAAATGAAATGAAAATAAAAAGAAAAGAAAACGAAAACGCAAAGCAAACGGAAACAAACAAAGGAAAAGAAAGAAAAGGGAAAGGGAAAA
>JARFJB010002044.1:685000-797500 GCA_036346205.1 Vesta saturnalis
TGGTGTGGTGGTGTGTGCGTGTGGTGTGGTGTGGTGTGGTGGCGTGGTGTGTGCGTGTGAGTGTTGTGTGTGTTGAATGTGTGGTGTGTGTGTGTGTGGGGGGTGAGTGGTGTTGTGAAGGGTGGTGTGTGGTTGTGTGTGATTGTGGTGGGTGCGTGTGGTGGTGTGTGAGTGTGAGTGGGTGTGTGTGTGGTGTGTGTGTTGTGTGTGTGTGTTGGCGTGTGCTGTGTGAGGTGGTGTGTGGTTGGTGTGTTTGTGTGTGTGGTGGGCATGCGTGCGTTGGTGGTGTGTGTGTGGTGTGCTGGTGGTGTGTGATGTGGTGGTGTGTGTGTGTGAGTGTGGGTGTGAGTGTGGTTGAGTGTGGTGTGTGTGGGTGTGTGTGTTTGTGTGTGTGTGTGCGTTTTGTGGTGTGTGTTGTGTGTGTGTGTGTGTGTGTGGTGGGTGCATGTGTGTGGTGTGTGGTGTGGTGGGTGTGTATGGGTGCGTTGCGCGTGTTGTGTGTGTGGTGGTGTGGTGGTGCGCGTGTGTGCGTGTGCGCGTTGTGGGCGTGTGGCGTGGTGTGATGTGGTGGTGTGTGTGTGGTGTTGTGTGTGTGTGTGTGTGTGTGTGTGGAGGGGGTGGAGGAGGTGTGGTGTGTGTGGGTGTGTGCGGTGCGTTTGTGTTTGTCGTGAGCGTGATTGCGTGGTTGGTGATGTGTGTGTGGTGTGGTGGGGGTGTGGGTGGCGTGAGTGTGGTGTTGTATGTGCTTGTGTGTAGTGTGTGGGGTGCGTGCGTGGTGTGTGTGTGGTGCGCTAGTGGTTTGTGGCAAGGGTGGTGTGTGTGTCGTGTGGTATGTTGTGTGTGGTGTGTGTGGTGTGTGTGTGCGTTGTGGTGTGCGTGTGTGGTGTGTGTGTGTGGGTGTGGGATGTGAGTGTGTGTGTGTGTGTGGGTGTGGTGCATGTTGGCGTGGTGTGGTGTGGTGTGTGTTGTGTGTGTTATGGTGATGTTGTGTGGTGTGTATGTGTGGTGTGTGGTGTGTGGTGTGTGGTGTGTGTGTGTGGGTGGTGTGGCGTGGTGATTGGTCGTGTGGTGTGGTGGTGCGTGTGTGAGTTGTGAGGTGGTGGAGTGGGGTGTGGTGTGATGGTGGGTGTGGTGTGGTGAGTGTGAGTGTGGGTGTGGTTGTGTGTGGTGATGTGGTGTGTGTGTGTGGTGAGTGTGGTTGTGTGGTGTGTGGGTGATGGTGTGTGGTGTGTGTGTTGTGTGTGTGTGGTGTGTGTGTTGTGGTGGGTGGGTGTGTGTGTGTGGTGTGGTGTGGGGTGTGGGTGAGTGTGTGGTGTGGGTGTGTGTGTGTGTGTGGTGTATGTGTGTGTGGTGTGTGTGGAGTGTGTGTGTTGTTGTGGTGTGTTTGTGGGTGTGCGTGGGGCATGTGTGTGGTGGAGGCGGTGTGAGCGTGTGTATGGTGTGGGGTGTTGTGTGTGGGGGTGGGGTGGTGGGGGTATGTGTGGTGTGGGTTGTGTGGTGTGGTGTGGATGGTGGTGGTGTGCGTGGTGTTGTGTGTGTGTGTGGTGGGGGGGGGGTGGGTGTGTGTGGGTGGAGTGGTTTGTGTTTGTGTGCGGGTAGGGTTGGTGTGGTGTGTGTGAGTGAGGTGTGGGTGTGGTGTGAGGTGTGTGTTGTGTGTGTAGTGTGTGCGGGGAGTGGGTGTGGTGGGGTGAGGTGTGGTGTTGAGGTGGTGGTGTGTGTTGTGTGTTTTTGTTGTGTGTGTGTGTGGTGTGGGTGTGTGTGTGTTGTGTGTGGGTGTGTGTGGTGTGGTGTGGTGGGGTGGTGGTTGGGTGAGTGGTGTGTGTGTGTGTTGTGTGTTTGAATTGTGTGGTGTTGTGTGGGGGGGTGCGTGTTGTGGGGTGAGTGTGTGTGGTGGTGTGTTGGTGGTGTGGTGCGGCGTGTGGTGTGAGTGTGGTGTGGTGTTGTGTGTGTTTGTGTGTTTGGTGTGTGTGGGTGTTGTTGTGTGTGGTGGGGTGTGGTGTGTGTGTGTGGAGTTTGTGCGTGCGGTGTGTGTGTGTGGTGTTTTGTGTGTTTGTGTGGTTTGTGTGTTGTGTGTGTGTGTTGTGTGTGTGTGGGTGTGTGTTGTGTGTGGTGTGTGTGTGTCGTGGTGGTGTGCTGGGTGGGTGGGGTCTGTTGGGTTGTGTGGCGTGGTGTGTGGTGTGTGTGGTGTGTTGTGGAGGGGAGATGCTTGTGTTTTGTTTTTGGTGATGTAGGATGTTGTGTGTGGGGTCAGGTGTTGTGTGGTTAATTGTTGATGTAGTGTGAGTTAGTATTGTGTAGTGTTGTGTGTGTTGTGTGTGTGTGTGTGTGTGTTGTGTGTGTAGTGTGTGTGTGTGTGTGATGTGTGTGAGTGTGTGTGTGTGTGTGTCCGTGTCGTGCGAGCTGATGCGTGTGTTATGTGTTGCATGTGTACGTGCAGTGACGTGAGCGTAGTGTAGTGAGTCGTAGCTGTGCGACCTGTAGTGGTGACGGATGGTGCGGTGGTGTGGGCGTGGTGCTAGTGCACAGTGTGAGTGAGTGCTGGTGTGCTGTGTGTGATGGTGTGTGTCGGTGTGTGTGTGTGTGTGTGGTGTGTGTAGTGTGTGTGTGTGGTAGTGGGAGGGTGCGGTGTGTGTGTGCTGTGGTGTTGTCGTGTGCGTGGATGCGTGCGTGCGTGTGTGTGGGTGCGTGCGGTGCGTGCGTGCTTGTGAATGACTGAGTGTGAGTGTGAGCGTTTTGTGGTGTTTGTAGTGTTTGTGTGGTTGATGTGGTATGTGGGGAGGGGTGGTGCGTGTGTGTGTGTGTGGGTGTGCGAGTGTGTGTGCGTGTGAGGGCGTACGTATGTGTGAGTCTGTGTGTGTGTATGCGTGTGGCGTGTGAGTGTGAGTGTGCGTGTGTGTGATGTGTGTGTCGGTGTGGGTGGATTGCTGTGTGTGTGTGTGTGTGTGGTGAGTTGTGTGTGTGTGAGTGGTGGAGTGTGAGTGTGAGGTGTGAGTGGTGAGTGTGAGTGTGGTGTTGTGTGTGAGTGTGAGTGTGTGTGTGGTGTGTGTGTGAGGTGTGTGTGGGTGTGCGTGTGTGTGTGTGAGTGTGTGGTGTGTGATTTGGGTGAGTGTGAGGTGGGTGGTGTGCGAGTGCGTGTGTGTTTCAGTGCGAGCGTGAATGCTGTGCTGCAATGTTTCGTCTGCATGTGGTGAGTGCGAGAATGTGAGCGTGAGCGTGTAGTGTTAGTGTGAGGTATGTGCTTGTGTGTTAATTGTGTGTGACTTGGAGGGTGCGTGCGTGTGTGTGTGTGGGTGTGGGTCGCGTGCTTGTGCAAGTGGTGTGTGGTGTGGTGTGTGTGTGTGTGATGTGTGTGTGTGTGTGTGATGTGGGTGTGTGTGTGTGTGGGTGTGAGTGCGTGAGTGTGTGGGTGGTGGGTACATGGGACGTGGTGTGTGTGTGTAGACAGTGTGAGTGTTTGTGTGTGTTGTGTGGTGTGAGTGTGTGTGTGTGTGTGGAGGCAGGTGCGTGCGTGCTTGTGAATGGGTTGAGTGTGAGTGCTGTGTGTTGTGTGTGTGTGTGATGTGTTGTGTGTGTGGTGTGTGAGTGTGTGTGTGTGAGTGTTGTGTGTGATTGGTGGTGAGTGTGAGTGTGTGGTGTGTGTGGTGTGTGTGTGTGTGTGTGTGTGTGTGTGTGTGTGTGTGTGTGTGTTGTGTGTGGTGTTTGTGTGTGTGTTGTGTGTTGTGTGTGTGTGTGAGTGTGTGTCCGTGCGTGCGTGTGTGTGTGTTGTGTGCGTGCGACGTGTATGTGTGTGGTGCGGTGCGTGCGTGTGTGTGAGTGTGTGAGGTTGTGTGTGTTGGTGTGTGTGTGGTGAGTGAGTGTGTGTGTGTGAGTGGGAGTGTGGTGTGTGTGGATGTGTGAGTGTGGTGTGAGTGGTGATTCTGATGCGTGAGTGCGTGAGCGTGAGTGGAGGGGTGCTGGTGTGCGTGCGCGTGTGCGTGTGTATGTTATACAAGATACCTCCAGTACTTACTACTTCATATTGTGCTTCTCAATATTTCTCCTAGAGCTGATTACGTTACGAGAAATTCAGCGGCGGTGTTAAGGTGTTTGCTATGAGCAGTATTTTGTTTTGGTTATCAAATATTTCTGAATATGGTGTACATTTGAGAGGTTGCATAATTACCCTTAAAGAATTGTTATTAAAATTAATTTGGTACTTTGAAATTCCACTTTGTAGGTTGAAAGGTCGTGTGTTGTTCCACACCATACATGTTAATGATAATTGTACATCTCGTCATATAGACGTAAATAGAGGTAACCGCCCGCTTCTATAAAATACCGATAATAGTTTTGCATACACAGACACCCACACATGCACACGTGGACGCGCACGCACACGATCAAACACACGCACACGCACAACACACAAATACACACGCAGACACAGACATACACAGGACACATACACTCAGTCGCAAACTCAGGCATCCACACAGGGACACACAGCCGTACACAGTCACACAAGCTCACACAGACACACGCAAATGCACTCAGACGCATACGGACGCACGAAAACAGACACATACGCACATATACGCACCTATATGCTCACAGACACAAAAATACACACACACACACACCGATGCACACTGACGTACAAAGACGCATATTGGCTCACACAGGCGTACAAAAACGCACAGACGCACACAGACACCCAGAGACACTTACAGACACGCACAGACAGACATGTACGAACACACACAGATACAGACACACACACACACACACACACACACACACACACATATATACCCACACATACATACAGGTACACACAGAGACACACAGACTCGCACAGACACACACAGGCACCCAAATACACGCTCGGATACGCATAGGAACGTACACCTCATGGACACGCTTAGATACTCACAGACACATACAGACAAACAGACACACACACACACATACACGCTCAGACACGCACAGAAACGTACACCCACCCACACACACACACACACACACACACACACACACACAACACACAGTTACACGGTCACACACAGTCACATACGGTCACATACTGTCACACAGACAAACACAGACACACACACGCACTACACAGACACACACGGAGGCACACAGCACACACACACACACACACACACACAACACACACACACACACACACACACACACACACACACACACACACACACACACACACAGACCCAAACATACGCACAGGTACACACAGATACTCACAAACACACCCAGACACTCAGACACGCATACACATAAACACGCATACATACAGGTCAAAAACGTACAACACAGACACATAGACACACAGACACACACACACACACACACACACACACACACACACACACACACACACACACACACACACACACACACACACACACACACACACACACACACACACACACACACACACACACACACACACACACACACACACACACACACACACACACACACACACACACACACACACACACACACACACACACAACACACACACACACACACACACACACACACACACACACACACACACACACACACACACACACACACACACACACACACACACACACACACACACACACACACACACACACACACACACACACACACACACACACACACACACACACACACACACACACACACACACACACACACACACACACACACACACACACACACACACACACACCGACACACACACACACACACACACACACACACACACACACACACACACAGGGTGAAAATCTTTAGAAAAATTGAGTACTATACTGTTTTTGAGCATACCTTTACCGGTTTTTTGTTCTCTTCGTATTTCGTAGCATTCTTTGTAGGATGATTTAGTTGATGTTATCGGATTTTGACGATGTTTATGTTACCCGATTTTAACTACTTTCAATTTTTGTTTTGAATGAATGAGTTGACACAGGGGGCAGGTTTTAGGAGTCTTTGCTGTAACGTTTGGTGGTAGTGTGGATGTGGAGAAGGGCTAACCCTCTTACACCACTGATGCAATTTTTCTCATAGAATGGTGTTGTGATAACCCTATTTACCGTCCTTTCTCTTGTTTTTTTCTTCGCATGGGGGGTTTAGCGACATAGCCTCCAATGTTTTGATGTATTGAGTTTTCGGAAGTCCCCTGGGCGCTGGATCGCTTTACGGACGGTGGCCAAGCCGGAGTTGGTTGCTGCCACCTAGCGTCGTGCACGGACAGTAACACGTCGTTAGTATTCAAGAAATCCCCAGAGGTCTCTCCTGACCGATGCTACTAGAAAATTTCCGTCCTTCTTCGTACGCGTTAGTTCTAGTTTTGTTCGTTATACTAAGATCGCCACCCAATTAGTTTTTCTGGTAGGTTAGGTTTAGTTTGATAAGTTTAGGTTAGTTTCTCTTTCTTTTTCTCTTTGTAGGTTAGCTAACCTTTGTTGTGGATATTTTTCGAGAAAATATGTCCAATGGTGGGTACAAAGCAATAACGCTATTAGTCACTCTATCCTTAAAACTAAAATGACTAAATTACTTAATACGAAGTACATATCTAAAAATTGATTTAAAGCGTCCGATCTCTGTCTGTCTGTCCATTAGTCGACCTGGTCAGTCAGTCTGGTCAGTAACCGCAGTACGTCGAACGATGTTTCTTGGAAAAAACATAATGGGAAGGATAGATATGTCACTAATTATACTTACTATGCCTGTCTCGATTACTTACAATCAGCTGTCGAAGAGCGGCATTACGAACGCGGATGAGTTCGCAAAGCTCTACAATGGCATAATTATACCCAATTAGTATAACTAGACATTATTCCAGTTAAGGTATTATCTTAGAAGCCTAGTGTGGGCCCGGTCGAGCTACTCTTTAAGAGAGCACTCCATAATCACGAGATCATAATTTAGAGCGAATGGTACTGTGGTGTTTAACTGTAAAACAAAGTGTAATAAAGAAATACAGTTATGTAGATAATATATACTTTGAATGTGAGTGATAAGGAATGCCGAGTTACTCTGGGCAGCTTTGTCCCAGGCGCCATCGCTCTTATTACGTTGTAGACAGGCGGTCATATAGTGAGCCCAATAATCATAGGATTGTAGGTAACCCAAAACAAGTGGTCGTCTAATTCCTGTACGTCCATGTCTTCGACGTCGTTCTCGTCATTACCATGATCCTAGTCCTCCTGATTGTGGTCATCTCATGAATCCTCCCAGCGTCATTGTTGTGTTCCTCTATGTTATGTCCAAGTTGTTTTAGCCTGTTAGAGCGTCAACTAGGTCCTCGTCATCGCTGTCCTCTTCAACGGTCTCTCCCGCAGGATTCGTCGTTGTCTCAGTGCGTCGTCGTAAGTATCAGAATCGCTACTGTAGACAGGATCCACGACAAAGTCCATGTCGTAAGGTATTCGTTACCATTGGATGATGTATATGCATGTACTGCGGACTTTGTAGATAATGAATGGTCTATTGTTGACTTAGCATTATCTACGAGTCCCGCAGCGCAAAGGAAAGACTTACCTGCACTATCACCGGTGAGAGATGCAATGGATACTGCAGTATTTGCTCCACAGAGTGAATTGAGCCCTATATGTTCTGCGGAGTTTCTAGAAAACAGTCTGTTGTAAATACTTCTCCCAGCCCAAAGTGCATTGTTGGGTGAAATACAATGCTGGCTAGAATATGTATGGTCAGCTACAACTTACCATCCCGACTACTACTGCTATTGTTTTACTACCCATAAAGTAATATATCCCTCAACCTGATATATCTACTATCCACCATTCTGTCTGGCCATTTGTTACGTTGCTTCCCGTTCGCATCGCCAAATATTGATTCACGTTGGGATAGTTTAAGGTAAATGCTAAATGAAGCACAGTTGTAACAGTTAAAGGTGAAACAAAGTGTTACAAATTGAATCATAATTGAAGACGTAACATTACGCTCGCATTTATACATTTTCTTTGTTACACATGCAAGCATGTTCCAATGTGAATGTTCGAAAACATGTTCTAAAAGGGACTCTTTAGTTCGACATCAACTAACCGTGTGTTGGATAAGAACACCATCAACTAGCCCAACTTTACATGAACAGGCAACTGTGTCGACCCTACAGCTGACTACTCCTCAAAACCGTACACCGAGAGCCAATCTGCCGATTCCTTCGTACAATCAGGACCATCGAGTTTGAATATGTCAAGAAAGCGTAATCCAGAACGGTGTAAACGAACCTACGCAAAAGAAAAGTACCAGAAGTTTTTATATTATCTACGAGCCGGATTGTTCAATTAATGTTCCTACATAAACCTTCCGGGACATATGAAAAGCAATAGACACAAAGTAAATGTGTCTCCTACTCATTGTTACTGGGGTTGAAGTAATTCGAAATGCGTTTAAGCAACGTATGGTTACGTACAGAGCATCTCCAGGAAATACTCATACTGACGTGCAAACGTTTATGGGTGACGTTAAAGTGAATGTTTTAAAACTAATACAAATTCACTTGCAGAAATACCTTTCCCTGAAATGTAATATTGAGTTGTTTGGTTTGTACCTTCTAAACAAAAGAGAGGGTGTATGAATTAAACACGTTTCAAACAAAGTATGGCATTTTGAGTGCCGGGATGGTGCTAGAAGTCTATTTTCAAAGAATAATGGAAATTTTGGATGCCAAGCAAACAAAATTTCAACATAAAGATTCAGTTGAGTGTATGCCATGAGCAACGGTTTAATGTAATAGTAATTCATTTGTCAGCTGGTCACTGGTGCAATTCATATATTTAGAAATAATTCTCTAATTTTCTCCCACCACGTAATCTTCCTATATGAAAATATAAGCCAAAATTTGACATAAACATGCCATAGTTACTGTAAAGAGTAATGATAATTGTTGGGACTATTCCGTATGCATTAGTGACACCGAACGGGCTACCTCAACGGACGACGCCTTACCCCGATTTCAGAACGCTTCATTTGGGATGGTATAGTTTCTTATTAAGCTGTCTAACATCTCAACTTTCGAGTACATAACATTTCTATAGATGCTTATGGAGTGGAAGATACGTATCGTGAGGGTGGGCGTATTACGAAAGTAGTGGGTCCTCTGTACTAGACGCGGGCAAGTTAATTACTATTAGTCAGTAACCAAACGGAAAACCAGCATTATTTCGGGATAAAAAATTGTCTCGTTTACTTAGCAACAAAATAATTCAACATAATGGGGCAACATATTTTTGCGAGTGAAACACAGGAAATTAATTATTAATAGGAATAAATGTATGACGTTTAGTAAGCATATTTTTGTAGATGAATTTATGAACAGTCGTGGCCATAGGGAATATAAATATATTAATTTACGATTCGTAGATAGTTGTAGGTTCATGGCTAACCACTTTAACTTAGAAAGAAAGATAATTTTCCCTAAGCGGACGTAGAAAGCTTTAGTAAACTAGATGATGTCACTGAACCCTCCTACGATAAACTGTACGATAAAATGCGTGATGAAAATATAACCGATGAGGAACTCTGTGGCGTTCTACGGGTGTGGGATCACTTTAAGTGTAATACACTTTGTGATTATGCGGATGTGTCTTTAAAATCAGATGTGTTGCTGCTGGGTGACGTGTTCGGAAACTTTAGACGGTTATCTCTGGTATATGATTTAGAACCTGCGCAGTATGTTACCATACTTGCGTTGGAGTGGGATACCATGTTAAAATGTACGAAAGTGCAGTTAAAATTACTGACTGATATGGATATGTACCACTTTTTCAAGAAAGGTGTTCGTGGTGTTGTGAGTACAACAACGAGTTTGTTCCAAACTTTAACCCTAATAGTGCTAAAGTATTTTTGCAGTATTTGGATGCAACAAACTTATATGGATGAAGCATGCGTCAAAAACTAGCTCACGATAGGCTTTTGTGGTTAACTCAAGATGAAATTCATAAATTTGATGTACTTCAAATTAATGGTGATGATCATATTGGGTATGTGTTGAAGATAGACATACATTATCCGCATCACTTGCATGATGAACACAATGATTATCCTTTTTGTCCCAAGATGATCTACCCGTCACATTCCAAACAGGAAAAATTAATTCCTAAATTATGTGATAATACTAAGTGCGCTATACATTACCGATATTTAAAAAAATGTATAACACATGGATTAATTGTTACTCGTATTCATAGCTTTACGCTTACGCCAAAGTCCTTAGTTAGTACCATACATAGACCTAAATGCAGCTTACCGAAATAAATCAAAGAACAAATTCGACAAGGGTTTCTTCAAAGGCGTGAACAATGGAGTATTTGGTAAAACGATGGAGAACGTTGACAAAAGAATAGTAATCAAGTTACTAACGCATTGGGAAAATAAGTCGTTTAGGTCTAGCACGGTACGCCGGAACACGGTAATTTAAAAACGTTATTCAATTTACTGACAAATTATTCGCGGTGGAGTTGTGGAAACAGGTCGTTATATGCCGGATTTAGTATTTTAGTTCTTCCCAAAATTGTAATGTATCGATTTTTTCTGATATATTACTCAGTCATTACGGTAATTACGTAACGTTGTTCTATGCGGATACAGATTAATTAATAGTCGAAATAACAACTGCACACATGCGGAATAATTTACATAAATACGACACTTCTAACTATGAAAACTATAATACCCTCCTTTTAAAAGAGATTACATACAAATAAATTTTTATACTTTTGTACGCGGTGAGTTCCTTATACTGTTTTTCAACACAATCGAACTAAAACAGGCATTTATTCAGGATAAATAAAATTAAATACAATATAATGTTAAACAAAATAAAAATAAAAACCGTAACTTCAATAAAATATGTAATTTATATACAAATAAATTATTAATTCTGGAGTTGAAGTCCCTTTTGGTTACACAATCCTCCTGGAACTGTTGTACTGCTGAGGTATTCCTTCGAATTAACTATTTCGGTCCAAGGATCCAATTCTCAATAAAGTGGTGTCTTTAATTAATACTTTTATTGTCAATCAGACTAGGTGACTTTTTACTTGAAACTAGGGAGTTTTCTTAACATTGTTAGTAACTTTTGTGGGAATAAAATGACCGATTTTGTTCACACCGGTGCTTGTCAATTGCAGACGAGTATTTTGAGTATTTTAGGGGTGTTTTTAATGATAAATTACGTTTGGGTTATTTTTATACGTGTTACGATTACTGTTCTGCATAATTGAAGTGTATGAGAAAATTCTGCGTTCAACTGTGATTTTTAATTGACCTTTGGGGCTAATTACAATATCGATTTTAGTGATTGTATTAAATAGATGAATTTTCTTTGTTTATTAATATTTAATTAAATACGTTAGATATAATCTCAATTAGATGTCAACAATAGTATACGGGCAATTGAGATAGTTATTTATTTCAATTGAATGCACTTTTTCCTATTTAAATTGTATTGATTACAAATAATATATAGAAAGCTATATATTTTTATTGAAAGATTGAATTCACGAAATGTTGACGTTTTGTTACTCACACTTAGATTATAGAAAAGAAGATGTAACACCTTGGTTATAATTAGAGTGAGGATTTTATGCAAAATGCATATCGCTTATTTTTTATAGTTGAAGAATATCGTTTTGTTTTTAGACGAATTGCACTAAATGCAATCATTTGACATTAATTAATTTTTGCATATTTTGCATATTTCGCCAAATACTGCATATATTGCAATTTTATGCATATTTTGCCTTTTTATTCATAATTAACATATATTTCGCATTTTTTCTATATCTTCCAAATTCGCTTTAAAATGCATTATTCTAACTTATTTTAAATTTTGTTATTGTGTCTAACTAAGAAATGTATTTTTATATGAATAAGACAGGTTTAAAGAAAGATTATTACCTGCAGTTAAGTGCAACGTTAATACTTCCGGATTATGAAGTTTCAATGCCGCTATTTCGTAGTATTTGAAAATTCCAATGGTACCTAAGTAGATAGTTAAAGCATTGATTGAGGGAATTCCCGCAATCAAGGGTTAAAGTTATTTGGACTTTTCAAGGTAAGTGTTTAGTTAGTTAATCCTTCTTGAAAATAATTTGAGAGTAACGGACAAAATGCAAAATTTTAAACATTCTTTGGGCGAAGACGTAACTGAATGGTACGGCTTTAAGTGAACTTCAATATGCCGAAAGTTAAAAATAGTTTAGTTCAAGTATGGATAAAAAATATATCCGAGCTACGTCTGGATGATGAAAAAGTGTTTTGCATAGCCTGTGGAAAAATAGTAAGTACCATTACATATTTTTAATTGATTTCGGAAATTAAACCCTTATTAATTGATGTAGGTTATTGAATTCACCGTTTTATCAGTTTTTAAACGCAATTAGATACTTACTTTTAAAATTAATTTTTCTTTAGATCATGTGCGAAACGAAATCTCAAGTTACACAGCACATTGAAACCTCTCTTCATAAAAGAAAATTAGAAACATTTAAGAAAACAAAAGTTTGTCAGACACTTTTGCGATAGTCGTTGTTTCAAGAAACGGCCAAAAGAAATGCACAAGAGGAATTTAATTTCGAATTGTGTAGTGCACTTGTTAAAGCCAATATTCCATTAAAGAAATTGCAAAATCCTAGTTTTAGGTCATTTTTAGAAAAAAATAGTAAAAAGCAAGTGCCAGATGAAAGCACGCTTCGAAAAAGGTATATTAATGATTTATATCTTGAAACTATGGGGCATATAAAGAAAATTACAAAAAATAAATATCTTTATTTTATAGTAGATGAAACTACAGATTGTTGAGGGCGATATGTTGCAAATTTAATGATTGGTTATTTAAGTGAGGCGCAGTCTAGTATATCATATTTAATCGCTTCCAAAGTTCTTGAGAAAACCAATCATGCAACAATAGTTCACTTTATAAACGAAGCTTTCATGCAATTTTTTATTCCTGATATTGTTGCAACAGATAAAATAGTTTTAATGCTGTCTGATGCAGTACCGTATATGGTAAAAGCTGGACAGCAATTAAAATTATTTTATGAAAATTTAATACATGTAACATGTCTCGCACATGGTATTAATAGAGTAGCAGACACAATTCGTAATCAATTTCCATTAGTAAATAGTTTAATAAGTAGTATAAAGAAAGTGTTTTTAAAAGTTGCGTTACGAATTCAATTGTACAAAGAAAAGTTACCTAATATTCCTCTACCACCAGAGCCTGTGATTACGCGTTGGGGTACTTGGCTAAATGCAGCTCTTTTTTATGCAGATCATTTGGAAAAAATAAAGGAGTTAGTTTTAGAAATTTCTGATAATTCAAGTACTTACGTTCAAAAAGCTCAATCCATTTTAAAGAAAACACAATTGCGCAATGAGCTGGCATTTAGAAAAGCAAATTACTATTTTGTAAGTTCAACCATTGCTAAATTAGAAACGGAAGCATTGTCATTAAATGAATCTATGCAAATAATTAATAAATTTCAACAGCTGATTTCTGCTGTTTCAAGAAATATTGGTAAAACTATTTCTAATAAATTAAATGAAATTTTACAAAAAAACAGTGGATATCAGTTGTTACTAAAAGTTAATAATAAAGTTCTGAAACTTGAGGAAAATTCCGATGATCTTGTTATAAATTTAGATTTGGCCATATTAGCCGCATTAAAATATGCACCCATAACTTCTGTGGATGTAGAAAGAAGTTTTTCTTTGTACAAAAACATACTATCGGACAGACGCCAAAATTTTCTGCCCGAAAACTTGGAAAAATATTTAGTTATAAATTGTTTTGCAAATAGTAATGAGAGGGTGTAATCTTTATAAATCTATAGCGTATAAGTAAATATGTAATTTTTAAATAACACATAATTTTAAAATAATTTTAAAATAATAATTGCTTTGTAAGTAGTAATGACAGGGTGCAGTTTTTGTAAATGTATAGTGTATAAGTAAATATGTAGTTTTTAAATAACACATAATTTTGAATGTTAAAATAATAAGTGTGTATGCAATTTATCTTTTTCCTATTAAAAAATTACAAGCACATATACTTTTTTTATATATTAATGTTATAATTTGGAATTAACACAGGTAAATAAAAGATTCAATATTTATGCATATTTTGAATTAATAATGCATTTTTGATGCATATTTTAAGGTTTTTAAGTGCATATATATGCACATATTTCGGCATTTTATAGTGCATAAAATCCGCTTCTAGTTATAATAAAATGCGCGAAGGCTAACACTTTTTTTCAGTTGGACGTCTGGAGGCGTGTACTGAATAGGAACGGATTCAGGAAATTGCAACAATTTGGAAGCTTATTTACACGTATAAAAAGAAAGCTAGCTAATCGATTTAAATTTTCAAACATTTCTCGACGTGACCAAAGCAGTACAAAAAACACATTTATGCAAAAAAATTCGTGTTTGATTGTATCGATAACTTCAATGGTTTAAAAGACAATGTATTTGTCACAGTACATTTACATACAAAAATATTGAAAACTATTTTATGCAGTAGTCAATGTGACATCTCCTCTTTTCTATAATTATTCAACTTATTAAATTTATTTTACTCAATGCATTTATACAGATGTTAGCATAAAACAATTTTATTATCAATTTCTTTTTAATGAAATTGACTTTTGGGAAATTTTGTAATGTAAAATTTATATTGAAAGAATACAAACGTTAGGTCTATTTAAGCAGGAAATTAAAATATTTTCTTTTAATAACGAGAACTAAATTTGATTTTAAAAAGAAAATAAAATGAACAGAAATTGAAATATGATTCTGGTTTATACAGGATGAATTTCAAATATGTTTGTCGTATTTTATATGCAGTCTGATTGATTTTACGTGTCCAAGCATATAGATATTTTATCATAAACGATAGAAAAAAAGTTTAAGAAGCAAAAGTACTCTACATTCAATTATTAATAATGCTACATATACAGAAAAACAAATTACACAAAAACAAAAGAGCATCGCAAGACAAATGATTTTTTTTAAATGGAACGGCCACTTTTTTTTAATATTCTGAAAGAGGTTTAAATTCTCTTTACAATGGTTCCAAATAAGTTATTATTATTTTGGCAATTATAGTCACAATATTTTTTTAAAGTTTGTTTTCTTTATTCCTATAAATACGAACAAAAACAACAAAATTGGAACAGTAGTCTTAGGAAACAAATAAAAAGCTGTAACAGATACAAACTACATCACTACATTATAACTTGAATTAGATGAAATGTTCGAAGTGTCCCAATTATTGTGAACACATAGTCGGGCTCTTCTTAGTAAATTTCTGCGTGTCTTTTATAACATGTAAGGAGTTATTTGACGACAGACTTCAGTAATTCGATTTCTGAGATTCTGAAGGTTTTCGGGAGCTGTGACATAAACTTTTTGTTTAACGTATCTCCAAACGAAAAAATCCAAAATCGAAGGTACTGGACCACCATTCACTATCCACTTATTTCTAAACATTTGACGTAAAACATCTTTAACAACTCTTGAATTATGTGGAGGTGACCCATCTTGCTGAAACCACATATCACGCCGAATAGCTACTGGTACGTCATCCAGCAAGTCATGAAATTCATTTATAAGAAAGTTCCTGTACCTATCACCTGTAAGAGTTCCTTCATAAAAATAAGGACCCATTACCAAATCATTCACAACGCCGAGCCATACGTTAGCAGAAAATTTATTTTGATATCTGCATGGTCGTAATTGTCTACGATTTATGTCATCCCAGTAGTCGCCGTTTTTTCTATTGGATATACCATTTCTTGTAAAGCATGACTCATCTCTCCAAACTATGAGATTAATTAAATGACTGTGATTAGTCAGCCATTCACAAAATGTTATTCGCCGTTGCTGGTCTCCGTCATTTAGTCCTTTTACTAATTTAATTTTGTAAGGCTTAATTTTATTCCTTTTAAGTATTGAAAATATCTTGTAGTAGGTACATCCTAAATCAACCACTGCTTCGCGTATGGAATTCCGAGGATGCGCTCGAAAGTACGCCAAAAGAACAATTTCATCATTTTCCATAACACCTCGCCGATGTCTTTGCTGCACTGGTTTTGCACTAAAACCGCCAGTTCTCCGTAAATTTGCTTCCAGTCTAGTACAAATTCAAGGACGTGGTTGTCGTCGCTCGGGATACAAATTTAAATACATTGCACTTGCCTCCAGCGTATTATCATTGCACCGAATAAAAACTCTTAACATATCCATTGTGTAATTATTATTTGCTTACATTGTGACAGGTAATATTACGAGTACTGAAGAATAATTTAACTGTCACAAACAATGCTCTAATATTGACAATTGTTTTTCATTTGTTTCCCAAGACTACTGTTCCAATTTTGTTATTTTTGTTCGTATTTATAGGAATACAGAAAACAAACTTTAAAAAAATATTGTGACTATAATTGCCAAAATAATAATAACTCATTTGGTACCATTGTAGAGAGAATTTAAAGCTCTTTCAGAATATTAAAAAAAAGTGACCATTCCATTTTTGCTCCTTAAACTTTTTTTCTACTTTTTATGATAAAATATCTATATGCTTGGACACGTAAAATCAATCAGACTGTACATGTAATGTGTGTAATTATTCTGGGTAAAAAGAAAAATTTTCAGGATAACTTGGGCTTTTCGCCTAGGCCAGCGACGTGCCACCGTATGGTTTTCACTAATAGATCGGAAACGGTGAATGTTGTGCGGCTTTCGCCGAGACCTCGGGGAAGGACGGAGTCTGCTTTACGCTGGTGGACCAGCGCCTGAAGGGAAGGTCCAACAACGCACAGTTCGGAAACATACCAGTAAGCGTTTAGGTCGGATTGTTGGAAGCGACGTGCAATTTGGTTGTGTGCCTTCTCAGAGGTTTTGAAAGCTGGAGGCGGATGAACGTGTACTGGTGGTGTACTTTTATGTTAGATTCAGGTGTTGTGGTTTATTAGGTAAAGGGGCCAGACTGGATTGGTTTATTATCCGAAAGAGAATGAATTCATTTTTTTAGTATGCACATGCTTGTTGGTTAGTTACTTATTTTAGCTTATTTAGATCTGCACGTAGACTGGTCAGGAGTCCTTCTCCTATTCAGCCCTGGTCCTTCTTTTCTTGTTGGTGTTCGCTGTTTTTTGTAATTATATAGTTTGCAATAATGAGATGTGGTTATTTTTGGTGTTAAAAAAAGAAAAAAAAAAAAATATTTATTCAATATTTGTACCAATTGGTTTAAGTGTGTGTTGTTTGGTTGGGTTTAGCGTGCTGAGTGCGGTTAATACGATTCGTTTGCCGGTATCATGCTAGGTCATCAGCGAATAGACGGAGGGATGCGGAGGGCATATGGGGTATTATCTAGGGATTCTTTCATCTCTTGGGGGAGGTCGTCAAGGAGTTGTGTTACGATTGCGGGGGGAGGGGGGTTGAATTTTAATTTTGGTTTTCACCGTGGGAATTTAGGAAATCGGTAGTTGTAGGGGGTAGTAAGGACATCTCTCGTAGGATTGAGTCGCCGAAAATTATTTTGTGCGCAAAGTTTCTTTGTAATGTCTGAATTCTGTTTGTGATAGGTGGTATGTTTGCTTGTTGTATTGAGAGGTCGTTAGAGTACCTCCAAGGTAACCTGTGTATGCGTCTGAGTATTCGGCGTTCACAGGAAGTGATAGACGAGAGGTGATTAGGGTTTATGTTAGTGGATATGGGCGCTCGGAAATCCATAACAGAGCGTATATATGTTTTGTAGGTGTATTGTAGTGTTTTGTTGTGGCAAACTTGTAACGTGCAAAAATCGATATAGAATCGATTGTATCATTTTATCCGGTTACTGCTTCTAAAAGCTACCTTAAATAAGTATCTGTGATTTAAACATTTAGTAATGTGCTTTAAGCTTACTAATATCTATTTTCTTTCCTATAATGATTTAAAATTTCTGTATTTACGGAATTTACTAATAAGTATGATGGATTAAACGTTATACAAAATTATTCCTATACTGTAGCTAATTTTTACTTCATATATGATTTTTTTTATGACGTCTATGTTTCTACATTATAACAAAAATTAGTTCTCTCTCGTATCCACCTTTTTATTTCAAAAGTTTACTCGTTTTAGTTCCGCTAGTTTAACGTATTAAAGCTTTCTGTAGTTATTTAGCATTTATTAAATAATAATTAATTTCAATTAATACCTATTGCACATCTCTGAGATGTAGTTCTAGTGATTGGTATACATAACTCTGAAAAGGGATCTGTTATTTCTTAATAAATATACTGTATAAATAACGGTTTATTCTGTTAACAAATCATAAAATGCTATTGTGGTAACAATGATTGATAGGAATATTTTTCAAGTTGTAAAATTGTTTCTTGAGAGTTTCTTGGCTTTCTTTTCAAAACCGTCATGGTTGTGGAATGGTTGACATTTCTAGAAAATTTTCCTGTTTCTATTTCGTATTTCGTTAAGCATAATTTTTTTTGGAAAATTTTCACAATATAGTATCGCTTTGTTGTATAGAAGTGATATAATCGCTATTAAAGGCGGATGTAATAGAAATATTTAACTCCATCCACACCTGTTCGGTAAACCGTATCAGATCCCATTAACCTCGTTGTAATTAGGACTCCTCTTTCAGGAGGGAATTTTGTATTACTTTTTCAAAGAAATAGATGTCAGCAATTGGTTAAGACATTTACACTAACTCTCGCTCTCGATCTTAGAGGTAACACCTTCTCACTGAATAAACACTGTTATAATCCTTTATCTTCGTTTTAGCACTTAAGTGCCCATATAACTTTACCGTTACGATTATATCAAAGTTCATGTTTACATTTGGTTTTGTCCTTATTGATGTAGCAAAATTGCCCGTTCTGTATCTCTTGGCTTATTATTTGGATTGTACTGCTAATACACTGCGGTCCGCTGTGTCTAACGTACTTGGTATTGAGTAATCGTTGAGGTTACACCTGTATTGAAGCTGGTGAAATCCTGGCTACTTTGAATAATGCATAAACCATCGGAAATACAAGTCAGCTCTTTCCTTTTATCGTATCTAAATTGCCTTCAGCATATTACGATCGCCTACAACGAAATTAAGTACATTTACCTTATTTCTGTTAACAAATATTTGACAAATATTTTACCCACGAATACAACTCGTACCTAAATTGCCTTCAGCAGATTACGATTGCCTACAACTAGTATTTGCTAAACATTTTACCTTTAGTGTAAGATCGGTGTCCGCTTGATACTCGGATTCAGCTAGATTTAATACAATTTCTCTCATGTAGAACTGCTATATGTTAATTAAACCGTTCTTGAATAGTTTACACACACTCAACAATCAACATTTTGATTAATTTTTGTTAAAGTTGTGCCACACCCAGTAGAGAGTTCACGTACAACTTCTATTTTGGGGACAATTAATTTTATACTATTGTCTATGTGGTTGTGTGGAGTAGCTTTGCTGTAACATTTATGTTTATACCAGATGTAATTTTTTGTGTATCGTGATATCGAATCATGTCAACTGTTGGCACGAGAGTTTGTGCTAGTTTAAATGTTATTCGGTAGCTCAAATATACACTATCGTTTTATCGATTTAATCAAAAAGAGGTGTATTCAGTTTTGATAAACGAAAGGCAAGCTGAATTATTTAATTAATTTTTATTTCTTGTGAATAACTGATTTAATAGGTTTATTAAATTAGTCGTTTCAGGCTAAGGTACGTAAGATCTTCTGTCGGCTGGAAGGGGTATTATTGTTTTTGGTATTAAAGTTATAAATTATAAATTACTGTGGGCGTATGTACAAGCTCACGACTTGCCCTCGTTAAGCTCACTTTAACTTATATTTTTTTGGTTTTGGGGATAACATATATACTGTGTATAACTTATTTTATTTATCATTCATATACTTATATAGCTATACAATAACGTTTGGCTTATTGCCTTCTTAGTTGGGAATTTAAGGAAAGAAATAAATTTACGTTTGTTGAGGGAATTGTCACTTAATAAAATTTAATAATATTTTATTTTCCTTCTTTCTTTAAAGCTTGTGGCGCCTATTTTGGTTCTGTTCTCACTAACCAGATTCTAATTTAAACTACTTTATCGGTACCTCCAAAACACCCATGCGATCCGAGTGCTCTGCGGTCTTCGGGCCGTTTGATTGAGTTTTAGCCGAGCTCACTCACTACTCCCGTATTGTGCCGTGTGGTGGTTAGACACGTGGCAAACTCTTAGCCTATCCCGGAGGGCGCCCAGTAGGTTTGCTCGGATTTTTATCCTGTTTAGTGTTCTTTGTACATCGGGGAGCCAATTGAGGGTTATGGTAAAGAGGATCCCTAAGTAGGTGACTTGTTGTTGGAGTTGGAGTCTTTCTTGATTCAGGGCGAGGGAAACATTGCTTTAGGAATTTATCTTCGGTGTAGTTAGGATGTCGGAAGAGGACTGTTTGGGTTTTGGTGGGCTTGACTGGGATTCTCCACCGGTTCGCCCAGTTGGAGAAGTTCCGGAGGGTTTTGGATATGAGGCGGGACGCCGTTCCGCTGTTCCGATTAACCGCCCAGAAGTCGGTGTCATCCGCTAACAGCACAACGACTACTCCACGTTGTGTAAATTCGGGGATGTCGGAAGCGAAGATAGTGTAAAGGATCAGGGCTAAGGAAGAACCTTGCGGTACGCCTGCTGCAGGTTGAAAACTATCGGAGAAGGTGTTTCCTGTTTTGACTCAAACTGACCGATTAGATGGGTACGATCGTAGAATAATGAATTCAGTAGCTTTTATAGGGACGGAGGGAATAATATTTTGAAAATTAGATTAGAAGGAATTGGAAATGGTGGGATTGATGCGCAATTGGGGGACTTTAGACATATAGCAATGCTCTTGCCATTGATAGGATACAATTAAAGAAAGTTAATTAGGATTTTTAGGATGAGGATATGGAGTTTTACAACGCGATCTACACGGTATTACTACCAATACTTCAGTCGTAGGAAGAATGAAAGATGGGTATGCAGGGAAAGATATCTATGCTGCAGGATCAAAATCGTATTTCTTAAAGCTTGCTAATGACCAACTGGTTAAGAAAAGCTGTGCCCAAGATAATGAGGACCACTATGGGTATTTTGGAAATGGTAAGATATAAAGTATCGGTTTAATAGGAAAGAAGTTGAAAAAACGACACATTTGAACTGATGAAATTCCGAATCGTCCCGAAGTTACGCATACTCACACGCACACGCACACGCAACCGCACCCACGCCCACGCACACACACGTACACGCACACGCACGCACACGCACGCACACGCACGCGCACACTCACACGCAACGCACACGCACAAGCACACGCACACGCACACGCACACGCACACGCACACGCACACCACACACGACACACACACGCACGCACACGCACATACATATATATATATATATATATATATATATATATATATATATATATATATATATATATATATATATATATATATATATATATATATATATACATACATCACGCACACACACGACACACACGCACACCACACACGCACACACGCACACCACGCACACGCACACAGCACACGCACACGCACACGACACCACACGCACACGCACACCACACGCGACACACAGCACACACACACACACAGAGACACGCAGAAACGCAGACACGCAGACATGCAGACACGAGACAAGCAGACACCCAGATACCCAGACACGCAGACACACAAACACGCAGACACACAGACACACACACACATACACACACACACACACACACACACACACAGACACAGACACACGACACACCGACACACGACACACGACACACAACACACAGACACAAGCACACAGACACACAGACACACAGACACACAGACACACAGACACACAGACACACAGCACACAGACACACAGACACACAGACACACAGACACAACACAGACACACAGACACACAGACACACAGACACACAGACACACAGACACACAGAACACAGACACACAGACACACAGACACACAGACACACAGACACAGAGACACAGAACAGAGACACAGAGACACAGAGACACAGACACAGAACACAGACACACAGACACGCAGAGCACACAGACACAAACACGACACACAGACACACAGACACAGACACACAGACACACAGACACACAGACACACGGACACACGGACACACAGACACAGACACACAGACACACAGACATACAGATACACAGAAACACAGACACTCAGAGACACAGAGACACAGAGACACAGAGACACAGAGACACAGAGACACAGAGACACAGAGACACAGAGACACAGAGCACAGAGCACAGAGACACAGAGACACAGAGACACGAGACACAGAGCACAGAGACACAGAGACACAGACACAAGACACACAAACACACAGAACACAGACACACAGACACACAGACACACAGACACAGACACAGACACACAGACACACAGACACACAGACACACAGACACACAGACACACAGACACACAGACACACAGACACACAGACACACAGACACACAGACACACGACGACACAGAGACACAGAACACAGAACACAGACAACACAGAGACACACAGACACACAGACACACAGACACACAGACACAGACACACAGACACAGACACACAGACACAAGACACACAGACACAGACACAGACACACAGACACACAGACGACACAGACACAGAACACAGACGACACAAGACACACAGAACACAGACAGACACAGACACACAGACACACAGACAACGACACAGACACACAGACACAGACACACAGACACAGACACAGACACACAACGACACAGACACACAGACACAGACACAGACAACACAGACACACAGAAGCACACAGACACACAGACACACAGACACACAGACACACAGACACACAGAACACAGACACAGACACAGACACACAGACACACAGAACACAGACACACAGACACACAGACACAGACACAGACACACAGACACAACACACAGACACAGACACACAGAACACAGACACACAGACACACAGACACACAGACACACAGAACACAGACACACAGACAGACACAGAACACACAACACAGACACACAGACACACAGACACAGCACACAGACACACAAGACACAGCAGACACACAGACAAGAACACACAGAACACAGACACCAGACACACAGACACAGAACACAGACACACAGACACACAGACACACAACAGACACAGACACACAGACACACAGACACACAGACACACAGACACACAGACACACAACACAGACACACGAACACAGACACACAGACACACACGACACACAGACACACAGACACAGACACAAGACACACAGACACACAGACAACACAGACACACAGACACACAGACACACAGAACACACAGACACACAGACACACAGACACACAGACACACAGACACACAGACACAGACACACAGACACACAGACACACAGACACACAGACACACAGACACACAGACACACAGACACACAGACACACAGACACACAGACACACAGACACACAGACACATAGACACAGACACACAGACACAGACACAGAGACACAGACACACAGACACACAGACACAAGACACAGCACACAGACACACAGACACACAGACACACAGACACACAGACACACAGACACACAGACACAACACAGACACACAACACACAGACACACAGACACACAGACAACAGAACACAGAACACAGACACTCAGAGACACAGAGACACAGAGACACAGTGACACAGAGACACAGACACAGAGACACAGAGACACAGAGACACAGAGACACAGAACACAGACACCACAGACACAGAGACACAGACACAAGACACACAGACACACAGAACACAGAACACAGACACAAGACACACAGACACACAGACACCAGAACACAGACACACAGACGACACAGACAGACAGACACACAGACACACAGACACACAGACACAGACACAGCACAGACACACAGACACACAGACACACAGACACAGACACACAGACACACAGAACACAAACAGACACACAGACACACAGACACACAGACACAGAGACACAGACACACAGACACACAGACACACAGACACACAGACACAGACACACAGACACAGACACACAGACACACAGACACACAGACACAGACACACAGACACACAGACACACAGACACACAGACACACAGACACACACAGACACACAGACACAGAGACACAGAACACACAGACACAAGACACACAGACACACAGAACACAGACACACAGACACACAGACACACACAGACACACAGACACACAGACACACAGACACACAGACACACACAGACACACAGACACAACAGACACACAGACACACAGAACACAGACACAAGACACACAGACACACAGACACAGACACACAGACACAGAGCACACAGAACACAGACACAGACACACAGACACACAGACACACAGACACACAGACACACAGACACACAGACACAGACAACAGACACAGACACACAGACACAAGACACACAGACACACAGACACACAGACACACAGACACACAGACGACACACAGACACACAGACACACGACACACAGACACAGACACACAGACACACAGACACACAGACACACACACAGACACACAGACAAACACAGACACACAGACACACAGACACACAGACACACAGACACAGACACAGACACACAGACACACAGACACACAGACACAGACACACAGACACACAGACACACAGACACACAGAACACAGACACACAGACACACAGAACACAGACACACAGACACACAGACACGACACAGACACACAGACACACAGACACAGACACAGACACACAACAGACACACGACACACAGACACACACAGACACACAGAACAGACACAGACACACAGACACACAGACACACAGACACACAGACACACAGACACACAGACAACACACAGACACACAGACACACAGACACACAGAACACAGAACACAGACACGACACAGACACAGACACACAGACACACAGACACACAGACACACAGAACACAGACACACAGACACAGACACACAGACACACAGACACACAGAACACAGACACAGACACACAGACACACAGACACAGACACACAGACACAAGACACACAGAACACAGACACAGACACACAGACACACAGACACACAGACACACAGAACACAGACACACAGACACAACACAGACACACAGACACACAGACACACAGACACACAGAACACAGACACAGACACACAGACACACAGACACAGACACACACACAGACACAGACACAGACACAGACACGACCACAGACACACAGACACACACAGAACACAGAACACAGACACCACAGACACACAGACACAAGACACACAGACACAAGACACAGACAGACACAGAACACAACAGACACACAGAACACAGACACACAGAACACAGACACACAGACACACAGACACACAGACACAGACACACAGACACACAGACACAAACACAGACACAGACACACAGACACACAGACACAGAACAGACACAGACACAGACACAGACACAACACAGACACAAGAACACACAGACACACAGACACACAGACACACAACACAGCACACAGACACACAGACACACAGACACACAGACACACAGCACAGACACAGACACACACAGACACACAGACACAGACACAGACACACAGACACACAGACACAGACACACAGACACAGAACACAGACACACAGACACACAGACACAGACACAGACACAACAGACACACAAGCACAGACACACAGACACAAACAGAACACAGACACACAGACACACAGACACAAGACACAGACACACAGACACAGACACAGACACACAGACACACAGACACAGACACAGACACAGACACACAGACACACAGAACACAGAACACAGCACACAGACACACAGACAACACAGAGACACAGACACAACACAGCACAGAACACAGACACACAGACACACAGACACACAGACACACAGACACACAGAACACAGCACACAGACACACAGACACACAGACACAGACACACAGAACACAGAACACAGAACACAGACACACAGACACAGCACACAGACACACAGACACACAGACACACAGACACACAGACACACAGACAACACACAGACACACAGACACACACGACACAGACACACAGACACAACAGACACAGACACAGCACACAGACACAGAGACACAGACACACAGACACACAGACACACAGACACACAGACACACACAGACACACAGACACACAGACACACAACACAGACACACAGACACACAGACACAGACACACAGACACACAGACACACAGACACACAGACACACAGACACACAGAACAGACACAGACACACAGACACACAGACACACAGACACAACACAGACACACAGACACACAGACACACAGACACACAGACACACAGACACAGACACAGACACACAGACACACAGAACACAGACACACAGACACAGACACAACACAGACACAAGACACAGACACACAGCACACAACACAGACACACAGACACACAGAACACAGACACAGACACACAGACACACAGACACACAGCCACAGACACACAGACACACAAGACAACAGATACACAGCCACAGACACACAGACACACAGACACACAGACACAGACACACAGACACACAGACACAGACACACAGACACACAGACACACAGACACACAGACACAAGACACACAGATACACAAACCACAGACACACAGATACACGACACAAACACAGACACACAGACACAGACACACGGACACAGACACACAGACACACAGACACACAGCACACAGACACACAGACACACAGACACACAGACACACAGACACACAGACACACAGACACACAGACACACAGACACACAGACACACAGACACACAGACACAGACACACAGACACAAGACACACAGACACAGACACAGACACAGACACAGCACACAGACACAGACACAGACACAGACACACAGACACACAGACACACAGACACACAGACACACAACACACAGACACAGACACACACACACAGACACACAACACACAGACACACAGACACACAGACACAGACACACAGGACACAGACACAGACACACAGACACACAGACACACAGACACACAGACACACAGACACACAGACACACAGAGACACAGAGACACAAGACACAGAACACAAGACACAGACACACAGGACACAGACACACAGAACACAGACACAGCAGACACACAACACAGACACACAGAACACAGAGACACAGACACACAAACAGACACACAGAACACAGAACACAGAACACAACACACAGACACACAGACACAAGACACAAAAAAAAAAAAAAAAAAAACAAAACAAAAAAAAAACAAAAAAAAAAACAGACACACAGACACACAACACAGACACACAGACACACAGACACACAGACACACAGACACACAGCACAGGACACAGACACACAGACACACAGACACACAGACACACAGAACACAGACACAGACACACAAGACACACACAGAACACACAGAACACAGCCACAGACACACAGACACACAGACAACAGACACAGACACACAGACACACAGACACACAGACACACAGAACACACAGAACACACAGACACACAGAACACACAGACACACAGACACACAGAACACACACAGACACACAGACACACAGACACACAGAACACAGACACACAGACACACAGACACACAGACACACAGACACACAGACACAGACACAGAACACAGAACACAGACACACAGACACACAGAACACAGACACACAGACACACAGACACACAGACACACAGACACACAGACAACAGACACAGACACAGACACACAGACACACAGACACAGACACACAGACACACAGACACACAGACACACAGACACACAGAACACAGACACAAGACACAGACACAGACACACAGACACACAGACCACAGACACACAGACACACAGACACACAGACACACAGACACAAGACACACAGACACAGACACAGAACACAGACACAGACACAGAACACAGACACACAGACACACAGACACAAACAGAACACAGACGACACACAGACACACAGCACACAGACACACAGACACACAGACTACCACAGACACACACAAACACAGACACACAGACTACACAGACACACAGACACACAACACAGACACAGACACACAGACACAAGACACACAGACATCACGAACACAGACACACAGACACACAAGACAAGACACAGACACAGACACAGACGACACAGACGACACAGAACACAGAACACAGAACTACACAGAACACAGACACACAGACACACAGACAACACAGACACACAGACACACAGCACACAGCACACAGACACACAGACACAGAGACACAGCACACAACAACAGCAGACGACACAATCAACAGATACCAGACACACAGACACAGACACACAGACACGACAGACACAAGACACACAGACACACAGACACACAGAACACAGACACACAGACACAAGCACACAGACAAACAGACACAAGACACAGAACACAGACACACAGACACAGACACAGACACACAGACACAAGACACACAGACACACAGACACACAGACACACAGACACACAGACACACAGCAACAGACACACAGACACACAGACACACAGACACACAGACACACGACACACAGACACACAGACACACAGACACACACGGACAGACACACAGACACAGACACAGACACAGACACAGACAAGACACACGACACAAGCACATCATGCACACAGACATCAGACCACAACACGAACACAGACACACAGACACACAGAACACAGATACACAGACACACAGACACATACAGACACAGACACAACATAACAACAGACACACAGACACAACAGACACACAGACACACTAGAATGACACAGAACAAACACAGACATCAGACACACAGACACATAGACACAACATCAGTACACACATGAACACAGACACAGAACACAGACACAACACAGACACACAGACACACAGACAACACACAAGACACACAGACACACAGACACACAGACAACAGACACACAGACACACAGACACAGACACAGACACAGACACACACACAACACAGACACACAGACACACAGACACACAGACACACAGACACACAGACACACAGACACACAGACACACAGAGCACACAGACACACAGACACACACAGACACAGACACAGACACACAGACACAGACACAGACACACACACACAGACACACTAGACACAAGACACAGACACACAGACACACAGAACACAGACACACAGACACAGAGACACACAGACACAGACACAGTGACACATGCACACAGAAGACACAGACACAGACACAGACACACAGACACACAGACACACAGAACACAGACACACAGACACACAGACACACAGACAAAGACAACAGACAGACACAGGACACAGACACACACAAGACACACAGACACACAGACACACAGACACACAGACACACAGACACACAGACACACAGACACACAGACACAAGACACACAGACACAGACAACAGACACACAGACACACAGACACACAGACACACAGACTACACAGACACAGACACAGACACACAGACACACAGACACACAGACACACAGACACAACAGACACAGACACAACACAACAAGCACGACACAGACACACAGACACACAGACACACGACACACGACACACAGACACACAGACACAGAACACAGACACACAGATACACAGACACACAGAACACAGAGACACAGAGACACAAGACACAAGACACAAGACACAAGACACACAGACACAAGACACAGACACAAGACACACAGACACACAGCACACAGCACACAGCACACAGACACACAACACAGACACACAGACACAGAACACAGACACACAGTACAGACACAAGACACACAGACACACAGACACAGAGACACAGACACACGAACACAGCACACAACACAGACAGATACACAGACACAAGACACAACACACAGACACACAGACACACAGCACATACAGACATACAGACACAGACACACAGACACACAGACACACAGACACACACACAGACACACAGCACACAGACACACAGACACAACAGACACAAGACACAGACAACAGACACACAGACACAGAGCAGACACAAGACACAGACACACAGACACACAGAACCAGACACACAGGCACACAGCACACAGCACACAGACACAAGACACACAGACACACAAACATATCAGCAGACAGAAACAACACAAATCAGCGCACAATACAGATCACAAATTCACACGGACAATCAAGCACACAGACACATAACATCAGACAAAAAACAATGCAACAATTACAGACTCACAAACAGAAATATAGACACAAGAACACAGAGACAACAGAAATTAAGACACACAGACATACAAAACATAAACCAAATTTAAGTTCGACAATACTTAATGTAATTATACAAGACAACAACACCATCAGATAATAACACACGACACAGAACAACGAATGACACAACAAGGCACAATGGATACACAGACAACAGAACGTAGACACAAACACACAAGACATACATATGACACACAGAACACTCGGCCACAAGCACACAGACACAAACATATGTACAGCACAAGGACACATAGCTCACAGCCACATACAAGGACAGACACACAATCCACAAACAGACAACAACCAACAACTTTACAAGACACACAGACACACAGACACACGCACACAGCACACAGACACAGACAACAGACACACGAACACAGATACAGACACAGCACGCACAGGTCGTCACGCACGGCGCACAAGTGCACGCACCACGACACACGCACCACGCACACAGCACACACGCACACACGCATACACGCACACACGCACACACCACACTCGCACACACTCACACACACACACACACACACACACACACACACACACACACACATCATGGCCGCTCTTAGCGCATTTTTGTCAAATGTTGTAATATGAGATTATATGTCGATTTAGTGGAAAATAGTGAATTGTATAGCACTCTGTACCTTCATATGTATGTGGACTTTGGAAGGCAAGACCATATAGTTACCTACTTTTGACAGTAACAACTCATTTTAGAATAGGTTGGGGCTTTATGGCCGAGAAGGTAATGCACGTGATAAAAATTCAAATATTTATCTCTTGTAATGATAGTTTATAATCACACAAAGTTCAAAATTGAAGTTTGTCATACAGTATTAACATACCAATACTGTCGCCTTGATTAAAGTGCTCACATTCGTATGTTCATTTTCAACGAATGTTACTTAATAACACAAATGATGGTGTTGTTTCTCAATTATTAAATAAATATACATTTAAGTAATTATCAGCAAACACATTAAATTTGGGATTTAATGTTTGCTAGAAAATAATATACCTGAAGTAGATGTCGAGTTAAAATTATACTTTTTGATCTCCTACAATTTTCAATTTAAATCAAGTTATATTTTTGTTGTACAAAGAGAAAGTCAGAGTTAATTTTTCCCGCAATTGATTTATTTTCAGTACTGAATAAGTTTATGATAATCGAATGTGTGCTTTGATATGTTCCCTGAATTGACAAATTTGTGATCTGTAATTTGCGACGCATATTTGGTGAATATTGAATTTCCTTCTACAAATGAATATATTTATGTAACGGTGTGGTTTGCGGACGATCAATTTGCTTTACCGGAATAATTATAAAATTTGATTACCGTATTTCCCTAGGATTTGAGAACCATGCTTAAACGATGCACATACCTTTTAAGTAATTAAAAATCGATTGATTGTTACCTGGATTCAAATATATGCGCATAAGATCATTTTAAAACCAAGTGAAATTAAGGTACAACTGGATTAATTTATTAATAGGGTATCGATATGGCAATAGTTGCTTCTAATTATAAATTTAATTGCCCCTTCACGCAAAAGAAAGTAAGAACATAAGTAATCATATAATGATAATAATTGCACAACGTACCTAATTTATTTTTTAAAATCATAATTTTGGACGTAATGTTGCAAACAATTCAATTGGTGAGAAAAGCCAAATAATACAGAAAAATTAGATCGGCATATACATGCATAATAGTATATACACAGACTGAGCTAAAATAGGTTTGAAATCCCGCATTGACTTAAAAATGTGAAACACTTATTTGGTATACTTATACTTCAGAAGGACAAGTAATTCATTTTCTTGCCTATTAATTAACTGGTATGTAATGATTCGTCTGAAGGTCAACGCCAATTATTTCTAAACGCGTTATTTCTGGTACATACATCTAATATATTAGATCTAAAATTAGATATTATATCCATGAGGTTATATTGCAGAAAAACACTCGTTTCTGTAGTAATTTATACTAAATTGTTATCGTTTCCATTGATGTTTATTCTTTTTCATCACACTAAATTATAACCTTACATAAAAAAAATATTCATTCTAAGAGCATTTAATTTCATGAGAAATGTTGTGAAATCCCTTGGTGACTTGAGGTTGAAATTATCCTGTAGAAAAATATCTGAATTTGGTGCAGCAGAAACAGCAATGAAATTATTTAAATGAAGGAAAGATATTATGGCAGCATCTACACAACGTATGCTATATATAATTAATTATTTGATGAATTTTTTGTTAAACAAAAGGTTCGTATTCTGAAAATATTTAAGTAGAATGGGACCATGTACCGATACCAAAGATAGCAGTGGAATACCACCACTTCCCTTACAGCTTCCCACCACTCTCCATCGCATCAATTGGCCACGTGTCCATTTACTTTTAAGCCACTCCCCAACCCCCACTGTCAGACCCATCCCGCAGGTCTAGGGCACTACTCCGAAAGCCCACAACGTCGACACGATTTTTTGATGGTCCATATCGCCGACTAGGAACACTACGCCGACCATGCCCACATCGCCAACAAGTGTACAAGGAACCTAACATAACCTAACCTAACCTAACTTAACCTAACCTAACGAGCGTCTCAGAGAAAAATTCGGCAAAGTTTCCCTTGTGCACTTGACGATGTGGACACTGTCGACGTAGTGTCCGTCGGCGATGTGGGCCTCCATCCCGTCTTACCTTTTCTTACCACTTTTTTTCACACCTTTTCCTTCCTTTCTAAACCGAGTCTTACTCCTGATTTCCACCCCACATTTTGTCTCTCACACCCTTATCATATTGCATGTTTCCGATACTGATCTAAGCCCTGACTCAGATTGGTCTCCCACTCTCAGTTACGTCCATTTTCCATCATATTTCATTTAATTTCTCTACTGTTGTAATTCTACGTCTGATTGGTTCCTCCGCAACGTATCTTCATCTGATAGGTCCTCCACCAGAAGGTCTAGTCCTGATGCAATAGGTCAGATTTTTTTCTATTTTGTCCTTACTCTTAGGCTACATGTCCCTGTCCATCCGGTCCCCTTACGTGACCACCTTCTTACATCACGTGTCCCCTAGTCTATTGTCAATTTACAAGTTCTACTTTGTCTTCTCACCGCCCACACGGCGCGCTCACAAAATAAAATATTGTTAGAACATGTCTGTAGACATCGATCTTGCGATGTAGCTCAGATACGACGAGTTAGGGTGGCACGGAAAATTTCCTCTAGTTCCAGGGTCCAGACAGGTGCTTAGACAGATTAAATACCGTCACTGTTTACCCTGCCCTCAAGAGCACCGAGCAGCCGAATATCAACCGTTCCAGAGAAGAGAAGTAGTAAGCGACGAAGCCGATATTGATATCTAGCTCAAAGGGACCCGTCATCGATGATCAGCCATCTGCAATGAGGTTAGGCCCAGAAGAAAAAACCGAGGAAGACATCTCAGAACCCATCGGTGACACCGACGCCGACCGCCAACAACTTCAAGCAGCTGGAAACTGTCCCACATTTAATGAAGGTTTGATTTCACCCGATCCAATGTTGTCAGTGAGAAAACACGGCATAAGAATAGGCTTGATAGACTAAGGTCTGCCTATCAGCCACAGAGTGCTTGTGGTTCTATAGAGTACTCCCGTAGAAATCCTTGACGGCAACATATGCCCAGGGCTCCTCAAACGTGGTTATTATGTTTCGTATTGTTTCAGAATGAAGAATCGAGCATGCCGTATGCCTTCTTGCTGATACGAATACCATGCGAACAGAAAGCAAAGAGAATCCACCTTCGAGTCATCGTCGAAGGCTGAGCCTGAAACCGGACAGTGTCACAGTTGCCAGGGTTTCCGTCATGTATAGTGTGGGTATCGGACCGCAGTACTCTGTGTCAACTGCGCCGGCGATCACCGCAACAGTGAATGAGTGATTTGCTCTGGACAGGTTCAATTTAATTGCAGCAGTGACGTCCTCTCTGCGAACTATTGGATTGACCGGGGCTCCTTCGACCTACGCAACGAAATAAGAATGAAGTATCATAACAGTGACGGAAGGGGCAATCGCCAGAAGCGGCACCTTTTTCTACTACGGCCGACGTCAGCGACGGCGAGTTGTATCGGGAAAGCGCAAGCATCAAAAGGGGTTCCGGTGCCTAGTACGCTTTAGGGTTTCAACTTTAAACCAGCAATTTCTTTACCATAATTTTCAAAAATAGGTTTTTTATAATTCTATTGTTGTTTATATTCAGTTCAAATTGATGTGACGCCTGCAATCTTAAATGAAATGAACAGTACGGTAAAAGAAGCTGTAACAAGTGCTCTTAGTGATGAATTTTTACTTAATAAGTTAGATGATATAATTTGTTAAAGTATAGAAGAAAAACTCTCAGAACTCTAAAAATGCAACTTCAAGTTCTAAAATTTAAAAACCAATTGCAAGAAAATACGTGGCGTTTTGATAAGTCTGTGACTTTTTGAATTTTCCGCGCAATAATTTTTAATGCAACACTGCTTCCGTCAGCTGTCATCTATTAATAGACTACTGTCAAACACATTTTACATGGATTTTACATGAATATTTGGACATGACAAAGCTATCCGCGCGATGAGTGCCGTTATTGCTCATACTCGACCGTAAGCGCAACGGTATTATCATTTCAAAGGCAATATTTAGACCCAATCCGAACGAGTTTTTGAGCCGTTCCGCTACCGTGGACGAAACATGGATCTATCAACACAATAGAGCCAAGGAAAAATCAAGACAGGTGTTTCTCCGGGCGAACGTGTACCAAAGAAGGCCAAGGTGGGTCTGTCGGCCAACAAGGTCTTGGTCATTCACGTGGATTACCTTGAAAAGTGAAAAACGATCACCGGCGAATATTACTCAGAAGTTTTGGGCAGATTCGACGTTTTTTTGAAACAGGGAAGACCGCGTTTGGCGAAGAAAACAGTACTGTTCCATCAGGGCAATGTACGCGTCTACAGCATGTTTTGAAAATTAGAAAACCTTTACGCGGAATACGTATTGTTATTAAAGATCTTCCAAGCTACGCCTACTAGTTACAGAAATGTGAAAAACAAATTTATGGGTTTAAAAACGTTTGAAGCAGCAACGACCGTATTTTTGTTAAAAAATACGACTATTATATTAAATATGTTACTGATTTAAATACAATTGAATTTCACCTTAAATATTCGAGCTTATTGATAACATATTGCCGCTCACTACTGCCTAATTTTCGAATCCTGAAAAACCTACATTTTAAATTATCATTTTGGTGCAATTGCGATTTTTGAATAAACTCAAGCGGCAACGTATGAATACAACGTGAAGTAAATAAAGCGAATGGCTACATTTATAAGTTGAATAGTAGCATACTTGTCGAATACTTTCGACGCGTTTGAATCATATGCGCATAGAGGGACGACTGCCACGACATTTTGAAAGTACTCTACACGTATTTGGGATATTCATAGGCCTATCAAAACTGTAAGGTTTACTCGAACAAATAAACCTTAGATAACGAATAATATTAGATTTAAGGTGCCTTTGCCCAATGAAGCCTTACGCAAATTTGAATTAACGGGAATAAATTCTCACTGGGACTAGTAGAAAATTTTCCTTAATATGACATAGATGACATAGGTCGCATAGATGACGTAGATAACATAGATGACATTGATGACAACGCATACGAATAGATACCTGAACTTTCTTTCGCATCACCGTCCTGGTCAATTACGTAGTGTTATGAAATCCTCGATATACCGTTCTTACCACTTATCTGACGTAAATTCTAAAACGGAAGAGATGAAGACTATTAATAGAATATTACTTCAAAATGGATACAAACATCAAGAAATATTAATAATTAGCAACGAAGTAAGAAGTCCGAGAAATAATAACTTGTCAAACAATGAACGCAAGATTCATGTTATTCTACCTTATATAAAAGGAATTACAGACAGATTAGCAAAGAAATTTCCCAAAAACGACTTTAGACCGATATTTAAGCCACATTCATCTTTGTCGCAACTTTTAAGAAACCCCAAAAACAAAAGTCCCAGTGAAAACCAAAGAGTGTATGAGATACCGTGCAACAACTGTCGAAGAACTTATATCCGACAAATATTATATGCTAGAGCCGATGAACACAAACTAACAATTAAACAGTACAATCTATCATCGTCTTTAGTTGTACATTATATAGACACAGGACACCAAATTAACCCCAACAATATCCGTTTAATTGCACCTCTACATACCTTACACGAACGAATTATTAGAGAAGCAGTTGAAATTGAAAGAAGACCGAAAGCCCTCAATAAACGAGATGACACTTCTAGAATGCCACAAATTTGGAAAAATATCATTAAACAAGTTGATTCGAGATTTCACCCAACGCCAAATCCTCCAGAAATTTCATACACCTATGTTGCAACTATTCCTGGCGTCCCCACTTCTGCGCCGTCTACATCATATACTAGACCAACTACTCAAAGTCAAGCACGCTCGTACATATTGAATTTAAATTAGTTACCTTGTTTCATATTCTGTACTTGTTTAAAATAGTTACCTTGTTTCTATTTTTGTATTTTTCAAAATAAAAGCGACCGAAGGATGTTCCCGAAACGGTGAATTAATTTTTACGTTTATTTACACAAGTATCCAAGAGAAAATGTCTTATTTAAACATTAATATTTGTGGAAATCTAAATATATATATATATATATATATAATATATATATATATATATATATATATATATATATATATATATATATTTATACAGGGTGTCCCAATGGTGCGTATTCGGTCGATAGCTCCTTAGACATTAAACTTAGAAGATAAGTTTAAATACGAAAGTTGTCTATTTTAATAAGCTGCATAATCTAAAAATAGTTTGGTTTCTACAGGGTGTAATATAAAAGCGGTACAATATAGAACTTTTGATTTTTAAATAGAACACCCTATATATTATTTTATTTTTCGATTCTCCTTATAATTTTACATCTTTTTTATAAGAATTACTTACAAGCTAAATCTTACAGTTTTTGAGATATTTGCAAAGTTAACTAAAAACTGACATTTTTATGTAGTAATACAAAGGCGTATCTCAGTTATTTTTAAAGATAAAAAAATAATCTTTGGTATAGAATTTATTCATACATCAGCTTACTTTAATATATTGTCAAAATTGGATTTCAATATACACGGTGATCACAAAAATTAATTCAATAACATAAATTTGAAAATGCTATATCTTCATTTTTTTAAATGGCACACCCTATATTTTTTTAATGCCTTGTCTTCGTCTATTAATCGGCTTTCATTTCTATAAAATATGTTCTATACCTATCTCTAATAGTTTCTGAGATATTTAAGTTTGTTCAATTTTTTTCGTTGATAACACTGAAGAAGAGTAAATTAGTTGGTCAAAGCAAGCTATGAATACATAAGAAACTAAAAAACATATTAACTGAAATACAAATACTTAAAATTATAATAAATGATCAATGTGACCACCATTTTGTTGCTGGCAAACATGAAGTCTTTGAATAAACGGGTGATCACAAAAATTAATTCAACAACGTAAATTTGAAAATGCTATATCTTCTTCTTTAATTAGCACACCCTATATTTTTAACGCCTTGTCTTCGTCTATTAGTTGGCTTTAATTTTTATTAAATATGTTGTATACCTATCTCTAATAGTTTCGGAGATATTTAAGTTTGTTCAATTTTTTTCGTTGATAACACTGATGAAGAGTAACATTAGTTGGTCAAAGCAAGCTGTGGATACATAAGAAACTAAAAAATATTAACTGAAATACATAAATTGTAATTATAATAAATATTGTATGAAACCACCATTTTTAAGAGATATTTGAGATGTTTTTAAACGATTCATCGTAAAATTAAACAAATGAATCAAAAGAGCGTAAAACAAAGGATAAACGAAAACAAATGAAGAAATCAAACTTGTCAAACAGTGCTAATATTTGTGTAGTATTGTATACTTACTTCCAAAATTACAAAATGAATTTTTCGAAAGAAGAACTTGTTAATATGATTCACGTCCTTGGTGAAAGCTATAAAAATTGTCTTTTAGCTCATCGAATTTATAAGCAAAAATTTCCAAATGCACGAGACCCGCAAGTTTCAGCATTTGCAAGATTGAAAAAGTGTTTCGATCAAACAGGCAGTATTCATTACGAAGACAATTTAGAACGAGAACGAACCGCAATTAACGAAGGTAATGAACATTTAGTTCTTCAATCCGTGATTGAAAATCCTCACGTTTCTTGCCGACAATTGGAATTAGAAGTTGGAGTTTCAAAAACATCAGTTAATAGAATTATAAAAAAATATAAATATCATCCATACCATGTCCAACTTGCGCAAGAATTAGACGAGGATGACTTCGTTAATAGATTAAACTTTTGCAATTGGGCCATAAATAAAAATTTAGAAAAACCCAACTATTTTAGCACGATCTTATTTACTGATGAAGCGACTATAGATGATATGTTAATATGTTTTTTAGTTTCTTATGTATTCATAGCTTGCATTGACCGAGTAATGTTACTCTTCTTCAGTGTTATCAACGAAAAAAATTGAACAAACTTAAATATCTCCGAAACTATTAGAGATAGGTATAGAACATATTTAACAGAAATGAAAGCCGACTAATAGACGAAGACAAGGCATTAAAAAAATATAGGGTGTGCCGATTAAAAAAATGAAGATATAGCATTTTCAAATTTGTTATTGAATTAATTTTTGTGATCACCGTGTATATTGAAATTTTGACAATAGATTAAAGTAAGCTCATGTACTAAGATACGCCTACTTGAATTACTACATAAAAATATCAGTTTTTAGTTAACTTTGTAAATATCTCAAAAACTGTAAGATTTAGCTTGTAAGTCATTCTTATAAAAAATATGTAAAATTATAAGGAGAATCGAAAAATAAAATAATATATAGGGTGTTCTATTTAAAAATTAAAGTTCTATATTGTACCGCTTTTATATTACACCCTGTAGAAACCAAACTATTTTTGGATTATGCAGCTTATAAAAATAGACAACTTTCGTGTTTAAACTTATCTCCTAAGTTTAATGGCTATGGAGCTATCGACCGAATACGCACTATTGGGACACCCTGTACATATATATATATATATATATATATATATATATATATATATATATATATATATATATTAGCGTACATAAAGTAAATCTAAGTTGAGGTAAAGCACTGTGGGCGTTTTAAAATTAAATTCATTAAAACTAGAAGCCGATGAGGTGAAAGGTAGGTGACCTTGGTTCTTGGCTTATGTTTCATTAGTACGAATGTGCCTCGGGCTAGATAAAGTGGTAGTCAACTTCAAATCGAGTTCAGATATAAATAATAAAGAAAATGTTCAAAGAAGAGAAACAGTAAAAATATAATAATTGTGGTTGTTGTAGCTGAAAAAGTAAAAAACAATAAGGAATTTTTCAATGGAATAAGAAATAAAGCAGGACAGATTTGTTCCTCAGTTACGGTAAATTGTAGTATTGTACCTTTGAATTATGTTGCTTAAGGCAAACTTTTTGGCGATAAAGAAACATCCGTTTGAATTACAGAGAGATCTTGATATACCTACTAAATTTCGAAATATAAATACTACTTGCAGAAAGTAAAAGTATACAAACTAGGTTTACGAACTCTCCTTATTTTAATCCAGAATACAGCATAATAATAACAGTTTAGAATTTTTATTTGAAAATAAAGCTTGGTAAGCACGAATATGACTTTAATTTAGGAGACTTGAGAAAAAGATGACGGATTTAGAGTACAATATGTAGAGAGAGAAAGAATTTGAACGCGGAGTAGCGAAAACACTTGTAGTCATGGAAACAACTCTATACTCCACATGTACTTTTAATGCCGGTTGTAGAAATTTGTAGTTGAAATTATAATATTTATCTATACAAAGGCGACGAAAGACTATTTTTATTAACAAAGCCCTGCAGCGTTCATTAAAAAGTGCATTACTTTTCAGTGGAAATGCACGCTGCTGCATATTTACGGATGCCAGTTTTCCGGGGCTCCGGTGTTTATGCGCTTTTCGGTTTAAATCGGAAATTTCCGTCGATCAAGGGTAGTAGTCCGGGCGGAGTCACTCCGCAGTCTTTCTGCAGGATGGGGGTGGAAATCTCGACCAAATTAATAAGCGCAACACCTGGTTAATATTGCGAGCGTGACTCATTGTCAAGTAACAAAAATTTAAAAACTATCTAAATTAAGCATGTCATTTTCTTTGTGTAAGTGTATTAACTAGTATAATAGCTAAATGTAAAATTGTTACAGTTTAAAAGTGATGTTAAGATGCATGTGCCGTGTTTTACTCAGATTAAAAGATCGTGTGTTTACCGCCGTATAAACTTTTTATCTCGTAATTGAAAATGATTTCATCTTCTTATTATAACACCGGGAAAGTATAAAATGTAGAAATGAGTTTGTTTTGGTGGTATATCGTGATTTTCTATTTAGTTGGAAATAGTGTGGATGCGGACGATTTGGAGCCAGAATATGCAGAGGCTCGCGAAGGAAGTGACTCCGAATTACCATGTAACTTACAACCAGTGCACCCTCCAGATAAGGTTAATTTTGTCGCGTGGAGTAAAGGAAATGATGATGTTGAACTTTACAAGTACGATTTAAGAGGTGTTCGCGGGCAACATTGGGCCGATACTTCTGTTAGCGATAGATATTTCTTTCGGTTGTTAGACGAAGAACGTGCTCTTTTAACTATTTCGCTTACAAAACTTTCAGATGAGGCTATTTACCACTGTCGCGTAGATTTCAATCGTTCTCCCACGAGATATACTCACGTTAATCTTACTGTCGTAGGTAAGTAATTTCTTTGACACCTTTCCTTAGCATTGTTGATGGTAATCATACTTTCGTTACAACTTACCATCAAATTCACAGCTTAACTCTTTAATATTTTATTAAAATTAATTGAATGCTTTCTCTTTAATAATTGTAACAGAAATTCACGTTAGTTCGTGGATTAAAAGAGCTTATCAATAAAACAAGGACTCTAGCGAATAATTTAAATAAGGGTTTATTATTATGTAGCTCTAATGGATTTTTGCTGTACTTTGCTTTATTCACTAAATACGCTAAAAACATTCTAGAATTATTACAAATTACGTAACACTAATGCCTATTTGTCCACTTCATTCTTCGACCTAAAGCTAAATCTTATTCTAGAATCTAAAAATCAATACTAGGCTTTATTTTTTTAATATAATAGTGTTTTTATTACTTGTTGCACAAGCAATCATTCATAGTTTGAAATCAATCCTAAGCGTATTAATCTAGTGGTTAATACATATATAGTACTTTTATATATTATGGAAGTTAAATTAACGCACCAATTTTATATCGGTGTTTTATGCTTAAATTATCATCTATAGAACATGCCTTTCTGGATGCTAATTGCTCTCGTTACTTATTTTAAGTAATTGTTTAATTTACACTTTACTCAAGTCGACCATTTAATTTTCTGCACGAGAAACATTTTTTTCTTTCCTTGCATTACTCGCCTCCAAATTGGTTTTTTGGATTTTACCAAATTATATTAAGCTGTGTAACTTTAATAGTACACACCGAACATAAAGAGGCCAATTTATATAGTAAGTAGCTTTTATACTTTCTATGAAAACATAGTGAGTTAATCTCATCTGTTAAATAAGCTTGGCATTTAAAATTTTAATCAACACTTAGTTGTCAAGCTTTGTTAATTAGCTTTTGTATTTTTACATAAACGAACAATTATTACACAAAGACTTCATATAAAACTAAAAGAATGAAGTTCTAAAAAAATACATGTAAAATAAACATATCTTAAATTATTAACTATCCAACCATTAAGCGAACAGATCCTCCTCGTATTAAAGGCTCTTTAAATTTCTAAAGACTATCTCACATTTTTTTAATTTCTTAGTGGTTCAAAGTTCATTATAATGTATCATTTGGATACGGATTGCATGGAGAATAGATTTAGTTTTAACAAAACACAACAAAAATATTCTTCACTGTGTTTCACAAATGTCTAAAATTTTCAGCGGTAATTTTGTTCTTAAATTTAAAGCTGTCTATTTTACTATTATCTTAGTTGTGCTACGCGGAGTATTGGAATATTACCAGATAATTCTTTCCGATTAGTTACTCTGCATTCGCCGCACGAATAGTATAATTCTTGTAATACCTTTGAATAAACACAATTTTATTCTCAATCCTGCTTTTAAATGAATTATGAATAACCACTGTTCTCTGTCACTTGAAAATATAATTCTATTTGTTTTTTTTATTTTTATTAAAAGCAATAGTTTAACTCAGTTATTAATAAAAATGCAGCATCCTTCACTTGAAAAATCTGAATACACTCAGGAAGTGCAATAATCTGGTAATAAAAGTTGTGGAAATATTTTCTTTATACCGATTATTATTGTTGTTCCAGGGTTTGTCAAGCAAACAGAAACAAAAAAAAACCGATAAATTTTAACCAATATTTTATTAGAAATTATTTAGTACAGTTGTTGGTCTCAATGTTGAATAATTTTGAAATGGTAGATAACGATTCTGTCACTTGTGAACTAAGATTATCCTTAAAATATGCTTTTGGTTTATAATGCAAAACGGTATTTATTAAAGGTTCAGCTAACTTTAAGTTTTGAAATGAAAAAGATTCCAGAAAATGTAAAAGTATAACCATAACGTTTGCTTAATAATAATATTTATTGGTGCTAATATACAGTGTATTCACACAGATAAACAGATATATGTACGTATAACTTATTATATCATAAGAACACACTTAACATTAACTAAGTTGAGTTAAATATTTTTTTAATGGTGTATTTGTATATTTAAGCTATACAAACTAAACGTTTCGATAACACTTACAGTTATCTTCGTCAGCCGTAATATTATCTGTCAAAATTGTTAAAGATCTTGAAACATTGTTTTTAATTTAATTTATTTTGCAGTACTATGGTTACTTTTTGGTCGAAAACACCCAGATTCGCCTAAGCGGTTGTAAAGATTTCTGAATGGTTTGCAATTAGGTTGCAATCTATTTGGGTACAATTGTACATATCTTCAAATCCTTTCAAATCTGTAAAGTTACCTACTATTAAGCTTCCTACATTTAAATGGAATTATGACAAGTGGCTCGAATTCCATGATTAAATCGATTATCCATGAGAGTACTGAAATTTCTGATATACAGAAATTTTATTATTTGAAGTCATCTTTGGAAGGAGACGCCGCGCGTATCATAGAATCAATTGAAGTGTGCTCCGACAACTACATTATTGCGTGGAAACTTATTATAGAGCGCTTTGAGAATAAACGGTTAATTGTTCATAATTTATTAAAGGGCATTTTTGATATTCAAAAGATTAATAAAGAATCAAACTCGGAATTACGAAATTTATACGATACAATAACAAAAAATTAAGAACTACCAAAGTATTAGGGCGATCTAGCGATAAGTGGGACGACATTATAATTTTTCTAATTACATCAAAATTAGATTTAATTACCTTACGCGAATGGGAATCACTTAATTACAAACATGAATTTCCAACCATGGAGGAGATGAATGAATTTTTAGATAACAAATGTAAACTTCTTGAAACAATTCACTACAATAAAGAGAATATGATTTAAAACCAAATTTTAAGTATTCTAATTTTTCTAAGGGTAAATATGTGTCCAACGTACATTTAAGTAACATTTCAAAACCATGTCAATGTTTCTATTGTAAAAAAGAACACGCGATTTATAAATGTCCAGAATTTTTAAACCTTTCCCTAGCTCCAAAATATTAGCGGTTAAAAAAAGAGGATTATGTATGAACTGTTTGTATCCAAATCATTCAGAACGTGACTGCAAATCTTCTAAATGCCGAAATTGCAACAAAAAACACAATACACTTTTATATTTAGAGGATTTACTTATAAAGACGTACCTTGTCAATCAACGCAATCAGATAAAGAAATTGCACTTCCTTCAAAAACAATAATTTTGTTCTATTGTCAACCGCTTTAGTATTATTACCTGATAGACAGGGTCATTACCATAAATACCGAGCCCTTTTAGATAAAATGGATCTCAGAGTAATTTTGTTACAAGGAATTTATGCGATAAGTTAGGGTTACAAAAGAATAATGTAAATTTTGCTATTAGTGGTATAGGCGAGTCACTGCAATCATTAACAGATCAAGTTACAATTACTATAAATTCAATCAATACTAAATAGTGTAGTAAAATTAATTGCTTAGTTATAAACAAAATTACTGAAAGATTACCAAAACAATCGTTTAATAAAATTCACCTAAATATACCTAAAAATATTAGACTAGCTGATGAAGCATTTGATGAAACTGGTTCTATAGATATTTTATTAGGTGCGGCTACATTTTGGGAGATAATGAACAACAACACAATTAAATTAGGTCGCGATAAACCCGTTTTCCAGGATACCAAATTGGGTTGGATAGTTCCAACATAAAAAATAATTCAAGGGTAGATGTTATTTCTATACAAACATAGAACATGATTTAGGCGACTTAGTAACAAAATTTTGGAAAATTGAAGAATGTGATAATTTCAAATCCTATATGTCATTGGATGAAAAACATTGCGAAAACCATTTTATAAACACTCATACACGCGATACATCGGGAAAATTAATCGTTAGAATTCCATTTAATCAAAATTTAAACCTCTTAGGCGTTTCTAGAATAACGGTCTTAGTACATTTTTAAAAAATGGAAAATAGACTTCAATTAAATCAGTCTTTGAACACTCAATACAATCAGTTTATGCAAGACTATCTTAATTTAGGTCATAAGTCTGAATTCAATGAATCAATAGTAGAAGAACGGGAATATTACTTACCACATCATCCAATTGTAAAAAATACTAGTCTTACCACGAAAGTTCGAGTGGTATTTGATGGTTCTGTAAAAACAAGCTCGGGCTATTCTCTAAACGACCTTCAATATCCTGGTCAGAATTTACAGAACGATATTATGGAAATTTTGCTTAGATTTAGGCAGTATACATACGTTATGACAGCTGATATCTCCAAAATGCGAGCTTTACAGCAAATAGCTTGCGAAATTACAATAAATGTCCTTCATATTAGCAATATAATTTCCAACGATTTTTATATGGATGACCTATTAACCGGTAGCGATAATTTGAAGGACTTAATTACAATTCAAAACAATATTTACACAATAATGACTAATTGCGGTTTCGAACTTGGACAATGGCTATCAAATAATCAAAATTCTTACGGTCAATTTAGAACTAATGATAAATTAGAGGCAAACGTATTGCAATTAGGTGAAAACGAATGTAATAAGACCTTGGGGATGCTATGGAATGCATGTAGTGACACAATTCAATTTTCAATCAATAACAATATCTCTAATACAAAAATTAGCAAAAGAACAATCTTGTCAGCTACGTGTCAAATTTTGGATCCTCTGGGATTATTAGGTACGGTAATAATTATAAACAAAATTATGATACAGCAGCTGTGGCAATTAATGTTGGATTGGGATCAACCAATACCACAATCCATTTCAACACATTGGGTTAAGCTTAGGCGCGAGTTAATTAATTTAAATAATATAAATATTAGAAGACACGTTATAATTTCTGATGCACAATCTGTCGAATTGCATGACTTTGCAGATGCGTCAGAGAAGGCATACGGTGGTTGCGTTTATGTTCAAAGTAGAGATAATTACGACACTTAACATTGTAACTTATTATGCCCTAAGTCAAGAGTGACGCCTTTAAAACAAACATCCTTGCCACGTTTAGAACTCTGTGCGGCAGTCTTGCTAGCCAATCTGATAAAAAAGGTACTTCACGCACTTACGATTCCAATAGTGAGAGTATGTTACTATACCGATAGCTCTATCACTTTTGTTTGGATTAACGGACCTCCGAATAAGTGGAAAACTTTCATTGCGAACCGCGTAAGCGAGATTCAAGATTCTTCGGAACCACATCAGTGGTATCACGTACCCTCTGGAGAAAATTCACAAGATTTTCTGTCCCGGGGCGTCTTTCCTAAAGATTTAATAAATTTAACTACGTGGTGGTATGGTCCACAATTTTTGGTTTTGCAGCAACAAATTCCAAAATCGTTTGACAGTTATTTCAATATCTGTCTACCAGCGCAGCGAACGACGATTTTAGTGGGTTTATTATATGACGATTTAAACATATTCTCTAAATACTCTTCACTTAGTAAACTACAACGAGTTGTGGCGTATTGTTTAAGATTTTGTCACAATTCTAAACGGCAATCAGATAAAAAAATTGGACCGCTTACGATAAATGAACTATAGTCATTAAATACATTAATTTTGAAAAACATCATTTTTCTGATGATTATTCTAACTTGAAACAAAGCAAACAATTATCAAAAAAGAGCAATTTGTTATCTTTAAATCCATTTCTCGATGCAGATGGTCTGATCAGGGTGGGGGGAAGGTTGCGTAACGCTAAGATACGTACTAAGCAAAAGCACCCTGCAATTTTACCAAAAGGTCACGATTTAACTATGCTAATAATGAAAAACGAGACAAACGATTAATGCATTGTGGAGCTCAGCAACTGTTATTTGCGGTCAGAGAAAATTATTGGCCCCTATCAGGTCGAAATACGGCTAAAAATGTGGTTCGTCAATACGTATTATGTTTTAAGCACAATCCTAAGATGTGCGAAGTAATAATGGGTGACTTGCCAGAAACGCGTGTTACACAATACTCACCATTTCATAATACTGGTGTGGACTATGCGGGTCAATTCCTAATAAAAGATAAAAAGACTAGAGGATGTAGGTTAGTAAAATGTTACATTTGTTTATTTATTTGTCTATCAACAAAGGCTATTCACCTCGATATGGTAACCGATCTCTCGAGTGAAACCTTTTTGAACTGCTTAAAGAGGTTCATTTCACGCAGAGAGAAACCCGTAAATATTTATTCCGATAATGGAACAAATTTTAAGGGAGCCAATAGAATTTTAGCAGACTTTTTAAAGAAAGAATCAAATTCAATCATTGACACAATGGCAAATGATTCAATTCATTGGAACTTCATCCCACCTCGTGCACCTCATTTTGGAGGTCTTTGGGAAGCGGGCGTTAAAAGCGTAAAAATCATCTGAGACGAGTTTTAAATGACACAAAGCTAGTTGCAGAACAATTTTATACAATTTTGGCACAAATTGAGGCAATTTTAAACTCCCGTCCCTTAAATCCCTTGTCCAATGATCCCAATGATCCCACACCTCTCACACCAAGCCATTTCCTTATTGGAAAAACACTAACGGCAATACCAGAACAAGGTGTAGATGGCATTCGATATAATCGGATCAATCATTACCAACATTTGCAAAGTGTAATTGAAAACTTCTGGAAGCGATGGCATAAAGAATATCTGAATGAATTGCAACAAAGGAAGAAATGGAAGGTCAGTGGACCAGAAACGAAGGTGGGCGAATTAGTTGTAATCAAAGAGGAAAATTTACCTCCATTCAAGTGGCCCATGGCCCGAGTTACGGAGCTTCACTCAGGAAGTGATGGAACAGTACGTGTAGTTTCGGTGCGTTTGAATAACCATATAGTGCAACGTGCGGTTGCAAGAATTTGTATCTTGCCGTGCAATTAAGAAGTAAATTGTAAATAACTATATTGAACTCAGTGTAGTGTGTAAGTTTAAGGCGGGCATGTTACCGAGATTTTATTCTTTATTCTTTGTTAAATTGTATCTTCCTATTTGTATATTATGGGACTTTTGAGGCAACCTTTTGTTCACCTCTATATATATAAGGGTTCAGGTAGAAAGTTAGTTCGTTAGTTAGTAATGTTGTACTAGTTGTGTAAGATACAACCAACAACAATGTTCTATTGTTCAATAAATGTACGTATATAGGCAATCTCAATATTTTTAATATATACAATCCACACAACGATAATATCTAACAATTAGCAAACACCCAAATCATATCACGCATCTCACTGTTGGAAAAATTATTATGTCGTGGCATTTTTTGATTACTAGCTAATAATTTTACACACATAATAAATCACACGCACCCAAAATACGCTAATATTTATTGACATGAAAATTTCACACCTGCATAGAAAAGAAACAGCAATATCAGCGCCCGAAAGAAAATGTTTAGAAAATAAAACATTTATCTGAATTCATTTGCGTCAGTAGTGATAGCTGTAAACACAATGTTCTGATAAACCGATCCAAAGATTAAGCTGAGACGCAACCCCGTTAAGCAGCGCCTTACACAGTTTTTAATGATAAAAATGGTCCAAGTACAAAACAGAATTAGCAGGAATAAAAAAAGAATATTTTGTATGAATGTAGTACTGAACTGACTACGACTTAAAGACTTAAACCTTTGTATAAGTTAGTCAATCTCTACTTATGATTCAGCGTAACCTCTATACCCTGTTTAGGTTGGTAGTTACAGAACAAAATCATATTTATGAAAATGTAAAATCTAACGGTCTAAACTTTATACTATAAACACTTGTTTAGGTTTTTAAACTCGTGTATTTTAATACTAACGAGTGACAATAGCAGATAATTAATTAAAGTGTTAAACAAGTTTGAAAAATACGACAATCAAATAAAAGCTACCATAACAATTTGTGCACAATTTGAAAGATTACAATTGAATATTGTTTTATTTTTAGAAACGATTAACAGCCACGATCTTTAATAGATAAAATATTATTAAATCGTCTTGAAAATTACATACCAAAATATCCTATATGGACGAAGGTTACAAATAAAAATGTTACACTCAAAACACAAATTCGCTTGAGAAGTGTATTGAATAATTAACATAAGCCTTGTTATACATATACGTAAACCACTGACATTACTTGGCAAAAAAATTGTTCAAATTGCTTTGATAATGATTTGTCGAATTTGAATCATGCCAAATTATGCTATTCAAAAGAGATTGGTTGACAACTAAGAAGATATACTTATACAGTACTTAAATATTTACTGTAAACAAATAATTTTTGGAATAAGTAACATAGTTATCTCGCTCAGGTATGGAAACGTTAATTATTTATTATTTATGCTGATTTTATTTAGTATTATTTTGACTAATAAAGACAACATTTTTCATTAAGAATCACAGTTTCCTCAAGAATGAGAATTTAATAGTATATAATTAATACTTAGTAAAAACGGAGTATCCAGCATTCTTTAGAGGTTTTTAGGGACGTGCTTTCGAATATTATGTGTGAAATGGTGAAAGCTTAGTTCCTCGTAATAAACCATGCTATATTACGCCATATTCTAAATAGTTTACGACGACAAAGCTTCCAACTTAAAAATGTAATTTTACTCTATTTAGAGCTCTTTTTGAACTTTTCTGCATATTCGACAATGACGGCAAAATAGTTCTTCATATGTATAATTAACAGATCTATTTAATATCGGTTAATTTGGATCGTATACAATAACGTGTACCGATGAATTTAGAAGCTACGAAGGCTATTCGTAAATTAGTTTCTATTGGCTAATAAAGAAAGTAAAATAGATAGCTGTTTCATTATACAGGGTGGTGCAGTTTATAACGGCAGGACCTTCCCAAAGGGTAGTTAACGTAAAAATCATGTCAGTTTTTCATATAAACATATTTGCTGGAGAGCTTCGTTTTTGAGATACAGAGTGTTGAAATTTTGTAAAATAAATAGAATATTTTGAATATTTCTAAAAAGGCTGCTTTGAATAATTTTAAATTTGGTACACAGTGTGAACTAATTGTCCCTCATTATATAGGGCTTATGATGATAAAATACGAAAATCAGTAGCGGAGATATGGGTGTACCATAGCCCATTTTCAAAAAAATCTCTTACGCCACTGACTTTATTGCAAATCCAATAACGTCTCCCGATTGCTTATGATTTTTGGAACAAACAAGTGTACGGCGCACCGTTTTCGAGATATTTCAGGTTTTGTAAGGTAATATCATTAACTAGTATGAATAAAAGTTTAGGAGTGTATACATTGTAACTAAATAACTCTTAATAAAACCAGTAAATATAACTCATAAACCGATGAGTAAATTTATTTATTATGTTCTTGGATTATCGGTTCGTAAAGATTAATTAAATAACCACTTGCTTCAAATTAGTCATTGGAAAAAATGGTTTTTTAATTCATGTTTACGAACCGAAAATCGATACAAATAAAACGTTTCGATGACAAAATAAAAAATTAATGACTAATGTAATAATTGTTCGAAGTAAAAACTATTTTTTTGAGTGCAGCGTTTTCTAATGGGATGGTTTAGGATAACTAACACATCATGATTAATTTCTGTACACGCATTTTGAATTCTGTGCAAAAGTTTTTCTCTAGTTGGCACTGGCGTTGAATAAACAATTTCTTTCAGATGACCCCATAGGTAGAAATTCATGGGGGTTAGGTCTGGAGATCGGGAAGGCCATGCAACCGAACTTCAAAATTTGTATTCAGCCAATTACGCACGTTTATGCCATAATGCGCGGGCACCCATCGAGTTGTAAACAGGCTTGTTTTCGCATGTTAAGTGGAACGTCGTCCCACATATTGTGATTCTCCGTCTCCAGAAATTGCAGATGAAAAGAACGTCTGTGGTCCTGTTTCAATATTCTTACAATAGTGCTTTTAGAAGTTCCAGTGGTTCGACTGACTCTTCTTTGACTAGTCCTCGAATCTCTATTAAATGCACGAAATACGTTATTGTTTCTCCTTACCATATTAAAATTCAGACAATTCAACCCTGAATTGACGAATTGAAGATGCACGTTTGAAAAAACATTACGATGTAGCTGTCATCTGTTGGGAAATCGTCAGCAGTGTTCTCGAGCTGCTTCTGCTGTACTCCCATCACGAAAACTATAAACAAAATTCACACCAGCATATTCTTAATTAGAAAATTTAAAAGGCATTTTATTAACGTTTGAAACTAGCAACCAAATTAAAAATAATTTACAAAATTATTTCTGAATTAAAATATTGTTCGTATAAATGTCAAAACTTAGTCATTTAAATTCGAAATAAAATTTTGCATCACTGGCCTGACATTACCTGACAAAATCTGAAATATCTCGAAAATGGTGTGCCGTACGTGTAGCATGAAACCACACTTTTCTGTTCCAAAAAGCATAATCAATCGGAAGACGTTATTGGATTTACAATAAAGTCAGTGGCGTGGGAGATTTTTTTGAAAAGGGCAATGGTACACCCATATCTCCGCCACTGATTTTCGTATTTTTATCATCATAAGCCCTAAATAATGAGAGACACCTAGTTCACACTATGTACCAAATTTAAAATTATTCAAAGCTGCCGTTTTAGAAATATTAAAAATATTCTATTTATTTTACAAAATTTCAACACTCGAAAACGAAGCTTTCTAGCATATATGTTTATATGAAAAACTGACATTATTTTTACGTTAACTATCCTTTGGTAAAGTCCTACCGTTATAAACTGGACCACTCTGCATACAATCTGTTATAGTTGCCATCCAAATTCTAACACTTCTGTGCATTCATCAAAAAAGGGTGCGGCCAGTTGCTTTAGCCAGTTGTTGACACCACCCTTGATTTCATCGTCGGTTTCGAATCCTTGAATAATCAGTCAGGCGTTCACCTTGGGGAACAGATGAAAGTCTCCTTGCCAAATCCGCACTATATGGAGAATGTTGAAAAATTCCCCAACCAAATTTTATGATTTCTTTGTTTTGCAGTATAGCCAATAACTGCCTCCGATTTATCACAATGCACCACAACAACTGTACGTGAACCACATTTTCTTTATAGGACTGCTAGAGGCTAAACTGTATGAGCCTACAAAAGTTGAACGCTGTCACCACAAAAAGCCCCCTAAATAACATTTTGAATATTCATTTTATTTATTTTTGACAGTCATTTTTTTTAAGTTACATATTACGTAATACATAATACGTAATACGTATTACGTATTACGTATTACGTATTACGTATTACGCATTACGCATTACGCATTACGCATTACGCATTACGCATTACGCATTACGCATTACGCATTACGCATTACGCATTACGCATTACGCATTACGCATTACGCATTACGCATTACGCATTACGCATTACGCATTACGCATTACGCATTACGCATTACGCATTACGCATTACGCATTACGCATTACACATTACGCATTACTCGCATTACGCATTACGCATTACGCTTACGCATTACACGTTACGCATTACGCATTACGCATTACGCATTACGACGCATTACGCTTACGCATTACGCTATTACGCATTACGCATTACGCATTACGCATTACGCATTACGCATTACGCTTACTGCATTACGCATTACGCTTACGCATTACGCATTACATCGCATTACAGCATTACGCATTACGCATTACGCATTACGCATTACGCATTACGCATTACGCATTACGCATTACGCATTACGCATTACGCATTACGCATTACGCATTACGCATTACGCATTACGCATTACGCATTACGCATTACGTATTACGTATTACGTATTACGCATTACGTATTACGCATTACGCATTACGCATTACGCATTACGCATTACGCATTACGCATTACGTATTACGTATTACGTATTACGTATTACGCATTACGCATTACGCATTACGCATTACGTATTACGTATTACGTATTACGTATTACGTATTACGTATTACGTATTACGTATTACGTATTACGTATTACGTATTACGTATTACGTATTACGTATTACGTATTACGTATTACGTATTACGTAATTGCCCATTGTTTGAATTTACCTAACCCCGACGGTTACACTGGACACTGTCTACGTTGAACGTTAACTACTTTTCTTGCTGAGGGTGACTCATTTTTAATCAACCATCATCGTTAAACAGTGGATGCCTGAATCTGTCGGATATTGTCCTAAAACGTAATTAATTACGGTTGACCCTGCATGTAGGGATTCATCATTTTCTACGGCAGATCATCAGGCTTTATCAAAATCGTCACTATTATTTAATTCATTCCAATAAATAATTAATAATTCTTTATAAAGAAATGGTCGCTATAAAGAGAAAAGAAACGTTTATTTACGACTTGTAATAAGGAAATATGGTCCATTTCCATTGAGTGTCCGACAAATAAATTTCACCACTTCTCACTTTAGATTAAAGAAAGGGAAGTAACCTAAAATTGAACTTGTATTAAATCCTATTGTATGCCTTAGAAGACGTCCCGCAGTTTTTTGCAATATACTTAATTATTAAATATGTACCCATGTTTCAATTGCGTTAAGCAGAACCCTTTTTACCATTTCTTCTCTTAAAAAGTGAAATTAATATACAAATTAAAACATTTACCGCGAGTTAATCAATCAAGAAAAACCCTGTCCAAAACATTCTGTTGAGAATATAATTCACTAACCAAATTAGGTCATCTCAACAAATGAAAGTTCATACTTTTCTTAATAATATGCCTATTCCAGCGATAATAATTTATTGAAGTCCTTCGCTAAGATAATTAATTTGTCAGTATTGACAAATATACGTCGGTTAAGAAGCAAAAGAAATAAACAAATTATTTCATTCATTATATTCTCTAGTCAACTATAACTTATGACTTGATTAATAATCGATTATATGGCTCATGAACCGTAGCAGAAAATTCAACTCGTGCTGCGCATTCATTGAATTTTCAGCTCGGCTCCACTCGGATATATCATTGATAATTATCAAACCACTCGTTGTTTTACTACTGATTATATGTTCATATTTAATTAAGTGATTGGGAGTAACTATATCTTCAATTGACAATTGGAAGGTAGTAATAACAATTTGTTGATTTATTTAAGTGTTTTTGTTTTGTTTCGCCATAGTTTATTTTGCTATTTGTAAAGTGCAACTAGGTACCTGGAAATATTCATATTCAAACAAAATTTGCATTTTACTACCTAAATCTCTACAAAAGTGTGGGTGTGACTGTCAGGCCAGACCTAAGCACCTCCCACTATCGTAAATTTGGTAAATCTTAAGAGTTATCAAACAGTACAGGGGCGTCTTAATATAAGTACAATACCACAACGTATTAAAGGTCTGCGTCTACGATGTTGTGCTTACAATAAACATAAAAAATTAAAGAGATCTGTACACATTTAACAAATAATTATTTTTCTAAACCTTTTTTATTATGGTCACGCTATCCCTAGCACATTTAAAAATGGCCAATTTTAAACTTAACCTACTATCGATGGATTTACGTTTTTAAAAGGGGAGGTTATGCCTGATTACCATCCTTTGTTACGGGCTAAAATGGCAGTAGATCGGAAGTAACACATTAGGAATGGTCGGTAGCTCAGTGGAATAATGGGGCTGGGCGTGTTATTAATTTATGCGTTTAGGATAGTTCGTAATACGTAAAACACAATAAGGTTAAGTAATAGATCAGGAAAAATATGTCACAAGGGCGCCACCTGTTATATAAATTTATAGCGGGAAAACGGCATAAACTAGATCTTAAACGAATGGCCTAATAGGAAACCATAATGTTCACTCGAAAATAAAACACTCACCTTCACCTGAAGTATCTATACAAAGTTCACCTACACTTATATAAAATTTTAAGCTTCATTTAAGATCCAAAAAATTGCGATAACTAAACTCAAAATTCATTATACATTTTCGGTATAAACTTCAACGTAATATTACTTGCTGAATTAACAAAAAAACTAACTGGTCAACACGGTGAACAATTATTCAATTTAAAACAAATACATCTCACAACAAAATAAACAAAACGCGATCGAATATTTATAAATGTCAATATAGGGGTCGTAATACCTAAATGCGAATGGTACACAGCTAAGTTTCAAACAAACAAAAAACTCACCTACCTTTTGTCGTCAACTCAGTGAATCAACAGCCGGTACGATGGTCTCTATAAAACTTCAAAATATTTGCACGTACTCGCAATAAAAATGACGTGCTAAAAGACCAGCTGAGCGATCAACGAACTTATTTATTCTACTTTTACGTTACGTATATCTCCACACTTATCTGCTAAATTGAAATTATATCAACAAAGCTCAAAATAGAAAATATTCTAATAGAGACATTCTCATCAGTCATTACGTTAAAGCTTTCAAGCTTTCATTAAAACAAAAAATAAATAAATAATTGCACGTTGTCTCTGTAAAGTTGCATGTATCAAAATTACCATAAAATAAATAAACTACTCGGTAACTTGAATGTAAACAAAATATGTAATCTTTAAATTTGGTACGTACGTAAAATCTATTATTATCCATACCGGGATGACACTTACAAGATTCAAACTCCCAAAGTCATATACTTTAAGCACCTTAATTTCAAATAAGACCAAAGGGAATATTGATAATGTCGAACACGCCAATTCGACAAATTTTTGTAACACGTAAATTTGTATACAATAAGCTAAAAATAACGCACAATATGCAATGGTTTATATACGGGTGAACACACTTTTAAAAAATGAATTTAATCGCCTGCAAAACTCTAAACAAAAAACGCGTATTCATCCGCCTGACAATTTCCAAATAAATACTTGATTGAAATCATCAGCAAAACACAAAAACTAAATAAACGAACGGAATTAATTACCTTGATTTGTGCAAATGTTCACATCTATTGACCACTCTGAGTTCTCTCCTTTTCTTTATACTGCGGTGTAGGTAAATTTCATGTAATTGACTCTCTAGGTGACGGATCGGTGGAAGCTAACTCTTCTGAATTTCGTCTTACGCCGCTTCCCAAATAGCAACGCGCAGTCGGCAACTTTCAATGAATCGTTTATTTTTTTTTATTCTATCTTCACAAATTTAGTGACGAAAATACCTTAGCCAAAATCAGATGATTACACAGCTGTATCACCTGCTTCAACATATTTACACAATAACATATTTACAAAACCTTCTTCGTTCTTTATATGCACCAATTTTATTAAAACGAGAGTTTATATACAGCACTTTCTTTTATTTCTTGGGGAAGCTGTGTGCGTGAATGTACCTAGTGAATATACTGAACTTACGTTATAAAAAAAAATCCGGAAAAAATGCGATTATGATCCAAAAGTGAGGAATAAAACTACCATTAACCACTGATTCATCTTCGATGGACCCGTAAAAATGTCACTGCTGACAATCGAACCACCACAATATATCCGGGGTGGCTCAATACTCTTAAAAAAATCCCCAAAAGAAGGTTAACCGGAAGACTCTCTACGAAAACTTCAAATAACCCCGGTAGAAGATAAGTAAGTTCACTACGCACGCAAGTAACGTCGCGCGCTAAGCGCCCCAACCTGCTTCTTCTACATCTTTACTACGAATCTAACAGTCTCCCCTATAATGTATCTCACGTCAAATAAACAGTCATAAAACCGATTTGTTCAAATCGTAAGCGCGGGAAAAACGAGATGAGTTTGGGGAACCAAACTGAAAAAAAATACGCCATTAGCATCAATCTACGTAAAGAAAAATCTAATCGTGATTTAAAAACTTCAATGCATTAACAACAGACAAACCGAAAAATCTATACCCCGTTGACAAGGCTGGGTGTCCAACTTGTAACAAATCCAGAATTTAAACACACGTGACACCGTATATAAATTGTTAGCAACCAGCAAGTGAACAATCAAAGGAAAGTGCCGTAACAGTAATAGAGCATAAAGCATTTTCCCGTTTTGTGCGTTCCCCTTTTGAGCCGCTACCAAGTATTTTTTGTGTTAATATTATTGCATTAAATAAATATGGTATCAACATAAATTCATCGCTGACCACACCTTTATCAAGCTTTAAATCTGAGATGACTTCATTTGAATCAATACTCCATTGATTTAATTGCCTATTTCCTTACGAAATTTTAAAATTACATTGTTCAATTGAGTAGTATATATATATATATATATATATATATATATATATATATATATATATATATATATATATATATATATATATATATATATATATATATATATATATATATATATATATATATATATATATATATATATATATATATATATATATATATTATATATATATATTATATATAAGAAATATATAATATTTACATATTACAGAACGATATAAATATTTACATATTACAAAAATTAAAATTATTACAAAATTAAAATGTGAAAAACCTGTTATCCTTTACTTAGGATAAAAGTTCAACTTAAAAGCGAAGAATAAAAACTCAACTCTTTCATGGATTTGCATACAGGAGCGATTGTTAGGATGAAAGTAATAAGTGAGAAGAAAATTAAGGTGATAAATGCCAAAAAAAGAGCAAGAGTAGAGGTTACACCTGCATAGCAGATATATCGTCAAGAGATGATGGTTGCTAGGTACAGAGGCTTGAAGTTCGTTACAGATATCCCACAGTTCTTACCAGTGAAACATATATTGCAATGAACGACATAAATCGCTAGTGGCTTACTTCCGAAAAAACGAGAAGATACAGGTTTCAGAGTTTATGAAAAAGTATGTCATTCTTGACGATGGTAAACAGAGTTCTTGTGTTGCAATAGACGAAGGTTACATATCGGATGGAGGTTCTTGCTTCTTATTCGATGGAACTTTTAAAAGCTGCAGTTCGCTGCTTTACCAATTACGCCCAATTCACGTTGATATTGGTAGTACAGAAGAACGAACAAATATCATTCCTACCGTATACGCCTTGCTACCTGACAAACAAGAGGTGACGTACAAAGTTAAGAATTTTTACCATAGAACCGATTTTGCAGTTGCCGCACTTAACGCTATAGAAGACGTTTTCCTGCTACAGTTACCACAGGATGTAGTATTCATTTTAAACAAGCTATTTGGCATAAAGTACAAGGTTTGTAAAAGGAAAACCAGGAATTAAGGAACCACATATGGTGTGCTACGTTAGCTAAAATACCAGAAGACAAAGTTACAGGTGGTTCGCTTTGCATAATGGAAAACTCCCCTGCCGACGAAGGTATTGTTAAATTGAACGCTTATTTTATTTATCAATGGACTGATAATTCTCGTCGAATATCGATTTGTCATGGACAACGCTATCTGACTGCGAATTCTGTAGAAGCACCGCATAATGGGTTCAATAGACGGATCCGAAAAGCACATCCCAATATACTTGAACTGATGAAAGTTTTTCAGGAAGCAATGCACTATTATAGTAATGTCTCCATGCAAATAGTGTGTGCATAAGTACTCCTAAATAGAGTGGATTAGATATACGGTTAAATGCAGTTGTAAGTGACCGAACTCAGAATAGGCATAATTTTAAATTGCGGTATATTGGGAAAAGTTTAATTTAGATTTCATTTTATTTTCAATTAAGTATTGTACCGAGTGTCGCAATAAGAATGGCTTGTGGTCATATATCAGAAACCGCTTATAGTACAGCTTCAGGGAAAAAAAATTTATAACAAAAGTTTATAACTGAAAATTAAAAACGAAAAAATAAATATTTTACAAATTTCGCCAAATTAAGAGGCATTGAAAATACGATCATTATATTCTTCTAAAAATTCTACGTATATTTGATTTCACAAGTTTTAGTCCATCTTTTCAAATAAGAGGTGGGGGATAGTGGGAACCTTATTATGAAAAAATGCCAGGTCAGCAGACTTGACTGTATTAGACATTTATCTCTGGGGACGAATTAAAACCCTTGTTTTTGCAACTAGACCCACTACTCGAGACAACATGATCGATACAATACGAAATGCCATTCAGAGTATTTCGAGAGCAGAAATTGAGACTGCTGTTCAATCTTGCTCTTTAAACAATAAACGATTGCGTCGAAAATGATGGGCGACAATTTGAACATTTAGGTCGTCACTAATTAACTTGATTTGTTTGTTATATTTTATGATGTTGTTTATTTTATATTTGTTTCAATATTACATATATGTATATGGATATGTATATGTATATTATATATATATATATATATATATATATATATATATATATATATATATATATATATATATATATATATATATATATATATAAGCTATAAATAAGTAAATACTAACCATAAGCATGAGCATACTAATAAACAAAAAAAAATCAATTTCTTTGTTTGTATTTCGTGGTCAAGACGACTTTATGGCACAACATTACAGCACGTATGCCATAAAGTGACAAATTTGACATTAATAACCAAGGCATTCTAATGCTAGTCGACGACAAAATATGTTTTTTTATTTATGATGATGATGATATTTCCATGGACCACTACTTGTTTTGATATATTTCCACTTCCGTAACGCCGTTTCTGCGCGACAGTAACAGTAATATTGAAATTATAATAGATATAATTATTTCTAAGACAAGAAAATTAATTCTTAAGGAGTTCAAAATTGTTAAAATTCGTTAAGTAAAACCCAAGTAATCTATATTCAAAGAAAATTTACACTTTTCTTAAGATATCTCGGGATAGGAAAAAGATATCGACATGCGGTTTTAGCCATTCTCTTGTTAATTTGGTATACTTTTGTAATCCACGATTAAAACTGCATAGTCCTATTTAATATTTTACAAAGAAAACTAGATAAAAAATATATATATATATATATATATATATATATATATATATATATATATATATATATATATATATATAAGTATCGTCCTCTAGCGTGCATGTTACTAGGTTGTGCCGAAATTAAAGGAAAGGAAAGAGCCACGTATTTCATTCCTTCCACAAGGGGGGGGGGGGGGCGCTGCTAGAGCTTTCCGAGCTCCTTCAGCCACAATCATGGATTCCCAGCATACATACATACATTAGGTATATATGCAATGGATTAAGCAGAACCGGAGTTACAGTCGTTTTTCATAATAAGGTTCCCACTCTCCCCCAACTCTTATTTGAAAAGATGGACTAAAACTTGTGAAATCAAATATGCACAGAATTTTTAGACGAATAAAATGATCGTATCTTCAATGCCTTGGCGAAATTTGTAAAATATTTATTTTTTAAATTTTAAATTTCAGTTACGCCCTCTACAGTTCTATAAATAATTTCCAGGTTTTTGTCGAGGCCACTTTTGTTATAAAATTTGTTGTTTCCGAAGCAGTACTATAAGCGGTACCTGATGTATGGCCGAAAGCCATTCTTATTGGGACACCCGGTACATATAGTTTAAGACACCTTTATTTTTTATTTTTCGTAATTTGTGCCAGTCTCTGCAAGTTTGTTTCAAATATTATGTAGGTATGTGTTATCGTACATCTCCTTTAATTTTAAATTAAACCATTCAATCAACATTCAATCTTTCTGTTTTTACTTTTTCTCATGTTTAGTCAGTTTCGAGTAGGTAACCTAGATATGCACGAAACGTACGAAAGACATTAAGTTCCTATCTATAGCCTTAACGTCCGAAAGGAAAAAACTTGAGGGAACACACGGAAATGGAACGCCCGAAACGGTCATGAATCGGTCATAGAAGTTTCTTACAAATACCTTTTTAACCATGAAACCAAACATGAAAAGATATAAAACTGATATAATACAGTAAACCAAACCCGAGTGACACCGTTGGCAAATACAGAAATACAGTACCATAATATTTACTATACAGGGTGATTCACGTCGATGGTACCTTAGACGTTTACGGAAAACGAGACATGGGATCTTTTTGAAAATTTGGTCACTTGCATGGTTGGCTCGGATCTATCGATCTAAAATATTTTCAGCGTTGCGGCGTTGTCTGTTATGTGGAAAAGTGGCATCACCTTTGATATTTTTAATGAGACGCCCTGTATATTATCACATTGTTGGGTTCGCTATTAGTTTAAAATTTTTTTGGATCACACATCCCTATGCCTATCTTCAACCGTTTTTTGAGTAATTAATTAATTTCCTTATTTTTTAGCCAAAACATGGTTCCAATCGAATGTTCATTATTGTGTTGTTTGAATTTGTAGAAAGTTGAAATTCTGGAAGCACTCTACGAATAAGCTGTTCATCAGTTCTGCGTAACGAAATTGGTTCCATATTGTACAGGGTCGTTCGAAATTCGTTACGTTTTCGCAAGGTACAAAAATGCAGAAAAGTTCATTATTTCAAATAGGACACCGTGTATATTATTGAATATTCTGATAGACAATTGAAGTCCCTTTAAAATGATATATCATGTTCCTATACCTAAACAGTAAGGTTTCCGAAAGAGAAACATGTTCCTATAAAAATTTGTAATCTAGTGACATGTTTCTATTGTTACAATGAAGTGCCAAAATTTTTTGACAATATTAAATTCTGACATCAGTATTGTTGACATTAGCACGCGTCTACATTCGTTAACAAGAGTAGTAGCGAAAGGTATTAAAATGGAAAGGAATAATTATTCTAATGAGGTGTTGAAGAAACTCTTCATTCTTCATGGACAATGTGACCAAATTATAGCGAGAACATGCAGGAAGTTGGACAAAAGAAAGTTTGTACGATTATACAATAATTTCAATAATTATGGATCGAAACTGATTGCGGAACGAACAAAGTATATCACTTCAGACGAAGACAATATTATAAACGATCTGGCCTATTTTCACGCTCATCCCCAAGCTTCCATAAGGAGTGCAGAAGAAGAGTTAGGCCTATCTTATGCTTCCATTTAAAGTATTCTTCAATATCAAGAGATGCACGCATAGAAGTATATGACAGTTCAAGCTCTCAAACCGGAAGATTATCAAAATAGGATAAGCTTTTGTGAAGACATTCTGATCCGTATCTAAGAAGATCCGAACTTTTAAAAGAATAATTTGGACAGACCAAAATCCAAAAGTTGTTAGAGAAACGGATTCCAAGAAAAGTTTAGTTTCAATGTTTTTTGTCTTTTGAAAGATAATAAAATAAATTATTATATTTATGATGAATCTTTGAATTCCCAAAAATATCTCGAAATTTTAAGAACGGTAGTGAACAATTTCTTGGATAATTTAACATTAGAAGATTATCGTACCTGCTGGTTTCAACTGGATGGAGCACCAGCTCATTGCTCTGCAAAAGTAACTGAAGGGTTGATCCAAATGTTCGACGATCGCTGGTTAAGGTGGTTAGGACCGTGGAATTGGCCTGCGAGATCACCCGACCTCACACCTCTTGATTTTTACTTGTGGGGTAATTTGAAAAGGAAGGTTTATATGACACCGGTACTCACGAAACAAGACCTGCATCAACGAGTTATCAGGAGCATTGAAGAGTTAGATCCCACAGAGATAAGGCGGGCCACAATTTCATCAGCGATTATTCGTATTCTGAAATGTTTGGAAACCAACGTTCGTCATTTTGAAAATTTACTGTAAATGCTTTCTAGTTTTGTTAATTATTGTTTAATATTATTTACATTACGATTCATGTTTAACTGAATTTGTTATTTGACGTTCTTTTTTTATAAATAACAGTAGGTATTAATAATTATTGAAATTATTGTATAATCGTACAAACTTTCTTTTGTCCATTCGTCGCAAATTAGGATACATTTCGTTGAACTTCCTGCATGTTCTCGCTATAATTTGGTCACATTGTCCATGAAAAATAAATAGTTTTATCAAAACTTGAATTGTGTAGTAATTTCCTGCTATTTTGACCCTTTTCAAATTTCTCCCGTTAATAAACACCCGAATGTTTTATTATTAGTGCACTAATTGTGACAGAAAAGACAGAATACTGCGATTTTTATAGGAACATGCTTCTATTTCGGAAACCTTACTGTTTAGGTATAGGAACATGATATATCATTTTAATTCAATTGTCTATCAGAATATTCGATAATATACAGGGTGTCCTATTTGAAATAATGAACTTTTCTGCATTTTGTACCTTGAGAAAACGTAACGAATTTCGAACGACCCTGTACAATATGGAACCAATTTCGTTATGCAGAACTGATGTACAGCTTATTCAGTACTATAAGCGGTACCTGATGTATGGAAAGCCATTCTTATTGGGACACCGGTACATATAGTTTAAGACACCTTTATTTTTTATTTTCGTAATTTGTGCCAGTCTCTGCAAGTTTGTTTCAAATATTATGTAGGTATGTGTTATCGTACATCTCCTTTAATTTTAAATTAAACCATTCAATCAACATTCAATCTTTCTGTTTTACTTTTTCTCATGTTTAGTCAGTTTCGAGTAGGTAACCTAGATATGCACGAAACGTACGAAAGACATTAAGTTCCTATCTATAGCCTTAACGTCCGAAAGGAAAAAACTTGAGGGAACACACGGAAATGGAACGCCCGAAACGGTCATGAATCGGTCATAGAAGTTTCTTACAAATACCTTTTAACCATGAAACCAAACATGAAAAGATATAAAACTGATATAATACAGTAAACCAAACCCGAGTGACACCGTTGGCAAATACAGAAATACAGTACCATAATATTTACTATACAGGGTGATTCACGTCGATGGTACCTTAGACGTTTACGGAAAACGAGACATGGGATCTTTTTGAAAATTTGGTCACTTGCATGGTTGGCTCGGATCTATCGATCTAAAATATTTTCAGCGTTGCGGCGTTGTCTGTTATGTGGAAAAGTGGCATCACCTTTGATATTTTTAATGAGACGCCCTGTATATTATCACATTGTTGGGTTCACTATTAGTTTAAAATTTTTGGATCACACATCCCTATGCCTATCTTCAACCGTTTTTGAGTAATTAATTAATTTCCTTATTTTTTAGCCAAAACATGGTTCCAATCGAATGTTCATTATTGTGTTGTTTGAATTTGTAGAAAGTTGAAATTCTGGAAGCACTCTACGAATAAGCTGTTCATCAGTTCTGCGTAACGAAATTGGTTCCATATTGTACAGGGTCGTTCGAAATTCGTTACGTTTTCGCAAGGTACAAAAATGCAGAAAAGTTCATTATTTCAAATAGGACACCGTGTATATTATTGAATATTCTGATAGACAATTGAAGTCCCTTTAAAATGATATATCATGTTCCTATACCTAAACAGTAAGGTTTCCGAAAGAGAAACATGTTCCTATAAAATTTGTAATCTAGTGACATGTTTCTATTGTTACAATGAAGTGCCAAAATTTTTGACAATATTAAATTCTGACATCAGTATTGTTGACATTAGCACGCGTCTACATTCGTTAACAAGAGTAGTAGCGAAAAGTATTAAAATGGAAAGGAATAATTATTCTAATGAGGTTTTGAAGAAACTCTTCATTCTTCATGGACAATGTGACCAAATTATAGCGAGAACATGCAGGAAGTTGGACAAAAGAAAGTTTGTACGATTATACAATAATTTCAATAATTATGGATCGAAACTGATTGCGGAACGAACAAAGTATATCACTTCAGACGAAGACAATATTATAAACGTTCTGGCCTATTTTCACTCTCATCCCCAAGCTTCCATAAGGAGTGCAGAAGAAGAGTTAGGCCTATCTTATGCTTCCATTTAAAGTATTCTTCAATATCAAGAGATGCACGCATAGAAGTATATGACAGTTCAAGCTCTCAAACCGGAAGATTATCAAAATAGGATAAGCTTTTGTGAAGACATTCTGATCCGTATCTAAGAAGATCCGAACTTTTTAAAAAGAATAATTTGGACAGACCAAAATCCAAAAGTTGTTAGAGAAACGGGATTCCAAGAAAAGTTTAGTTTCAATGTTTTTTGTCTTTTGAAAGATAATAAAATAAGTTATTATATTTATGATGAATCTTTGAATTCCCAAAAATATCTCGAAATTTTAAGAACGGTAGTGAACAATTTCTTGGATAATTTAACATTAGAAGATTATCGTACCTGCTGGTTTCAACTGGATGGAGCACCAGCTCATTGCTCTGCAAAAGTAACTGAAGGGTTGATCCAAATGTTCGACGATCGCTGGTTAAGGTGGTTAGGACCGTGGAATTGGCCTGCGAGATCACCCGACCTCACACCTCTTGATTTTTACTTGTGGGGTAATTTGAAAAGGAAGGTTTATATGACACCGGTACTCACGAAACAAGACCTGCATCAACGAGTTATCAGGAGCATTGAAGAGTTAGATCCCACAGAGATAAGGCGGGCCACAATTTCATCAGCGATTATTCGTATTCTGAAATGTTTGGAAACCAACGTTCGTCATTTTGAAAATTTACTGTAAATGCTTTCTAGTTTTGTTAATTATTGTTTAATATTATTTACATTACGATTCATGTTTAACTGAATTTGTTATTTGACGTTTTTTTTTATAAATAACAGTAGGTATTAATAATTATTGAAATTATTGTATAATCGTACAAACTTTCTTTTGTCCATTCGTCGCAAATTAGGATACATTTCGTTGAACTTCCTGCATGTTCTCGCTATAATTTGGTCACATTGTCCATGAAAAATAAATAGTTTTATCAAAACTTGGATTGTGTAGTAATTTCCTGCTATTTTGACCCTTTTCAAATTTCTCCCGTTAATAAACACCCGAATGTTTTATTATTAGTACACTAATTGTGACAGAAAAGACAGAATACTGCGATTTTTATAGGAACATGCTTCTATTTCGGAAACCTTACTGTTTAGGTATAGGAACATGATATATCATTTTAATTCAATTGTCTATCAGAATATTCGATAATATACAGGGTGTCCTATTTGAAATAATGAACTTTTCTGCATTTTTGTACCTTGAGAAAACGTAACGAATTTCGAACGACCCTGTACAATATGGAACCAATTTCGTTATGCAGAACTGATGTACAGCTTATTCATAGAGTGCATCCAGAATTTCAACTTTCTACAAATTCAAACACCACAATAATGATCATTCGATTGGAACCATGTTTTGGCTAAAAAATAAGGAAATCAATTAATTACTCAAAAACGGTTGAAGGTAGGTATAGGAATGTGTGAGGCAAAAATAATTTAAAAGTAATAGCGAACCCAAAAATGTAATAATATACAAGGCGTCTAATTAAAAATATCAAAGGTGATGCCACTTTTCCACATACGCGACAACGTCGCAGCGCTGAAAATATTTTAGATCGATACATCCGAGCTAGCCATGCAAATGACCAAATTTTCAAAAAGATCCCATGTCTCGTTTTCCGTAAACGTCTAAGGTACCATCGACCTGAATCACCCTGTATAATTATGTTATCATTAGATTTCACAAACAGGTTTAAATTAAATAAAATACAAACACAGTTAAACATTTAATAAACAAATAAAATTCAAGAATTATTTAATAAAAGCTATAAATGCAGAACGATGAAAATCAAAACTAAAAAAAAACATGACACAAGAATGCAATACAGCGCTTAAATATATGAAAAATAGGTTATTTTGTACGCCAGTAGATTGGAATTCTTGTAACATTGCGTGAATTTAGTTACGATATGTATTTTAATTTCAAAAGACTTTTTGACGTTACATTTAATTAGCTCACGAATGCGTTAGTTATATTTACTGACAGCTTAATCAATTGGAAAATAATATGCGGATTAGTTTAGTGTTCTAGATTTATAATATTCAGTTATATTAAAACGGGAAAACGTTCATACGAACAGACCTTGATAATTCTAATCGGATCAGCGAATTTATAAAACAAGCGGATTAGGACCAGTAGCAAATAAAGGAAGATTGCCAATACAAGCACTGTCGTTGATAAGAAGTACAATTTTTTGGATTACGTCCAACGTTAAGAGGGCTCTATGTGTACGATTTTTGTTGTAGTATCAATTTATTTCATTCATTTTAAAAGAAAAAAGTAACTTACAACTTAAAAAAACATTATTTACACGTTTTGGCAAGAATACTTTAAAAATGTCCCAAACTATACTAATTTACATACTAAGTTAAATTCTTAGCTATGTTGGAGTCTGTTTTACATTACTTTCGTTGTACTACTTCTATCCTTATTCTTGACTTCAAACAAATGTAAGTAATTAATATTTATACAATTTATTTGCGTATTCAAATGCATTTTAATTAACATTACTTATTTGTCTACAGGAATTTCATAGTGAATCATCGGAATTTATAATTTTAATATTATGGCTTTTGCTGTGTTCTAGTGCATCTCTGGAATGATGAATGCAGTCGATCATTAGAGATATAACTTTTAAGTACTTTAGTTTAAAGTTTAATGCGAAGAAGTTGCTCAGCATCATTATTGTACTAGTCGTCGTAAAATTTGTTTTGTTACCAGTATAAAACGGGCAATCGATTTACAAAAAATACATTTTTTATCAACTCTTTTTCGTCTTATTTTTGCCGACTGTATTCAATTAAATATGGTTTAAGAAATTGTGTTTTTAATCCTAATGAATAAGTGTACAACTGAAAAAAGATCGATGTAGGGTAAAATGTGCCACCCTCTAATTTAATATACTGGATCATCTCCGATCTCAGCAGCCTTGCATAATATGTAGATATTTTAAAATGAGGAATGTTTGGCTTATGGTAATGCAGTGTTATTAAATTTATTAAAAAAGCACAAACGTACTGAATGACATAGTTCATTATCACGCAATTTTGTGGTTATACGATTAACAGCTCTAAATTTGCAGTAATCTTCTTTATTGTTTTTTTCATTTTTAATTTAACGCGTATAACGAGAATTAAAATTCGCAAATTATAAGAAAACCAACCATTTTTGTTGTTTTTCACAATAAAAATTTACAACGGTCAAAGAATGATGCACGGTTAATGGAAAAAGACTCCCAGTCGAATTGGCTGAAAATTTAGTATAATGTAATTTATGATGTCCTAATCAAATGTCTCCATGGGCACAACGAGATCTAATGGATCATTTTTGAGATACAGGGTGTTAAACATGCGGAGGCAGGGTTGTTACTTACCTTTAGAAAATCAATAATTTGGCGATTATGTTGTTACAAAAAGTTAAGGATAATAATTATTATCTTCATATTTTCGACACGAGTTGTAATGAAAAGTTCTAAAACTCCGTGTACAGGGTGATTCTTTTTCTACTAGCCAATGTTAAGATTTTTATGCAATTCTTTGAACAAACTCAAACGCAAAAGTCCGTACACTTGCGGAATAAGTAAATAAAGTAAACTGGTCCAACATTGACATGGAGGCAAGATTGACACTATTCGTTTTAAAAGTTACTGTTGCATTATTTTAAAGCTTACATTGAGTCTAGGTATCTGTAAATCATATATTAATATAGTGCTAGTACGCCAGTAGGTGGCGCCACTATACAGATAGTTCTTAGGGAACTTTAATGGTTATTTGTGACCAGCTGTTAAAATTCTGCGTGATTTTTAGTAACAAAACTTTGAGGTCTAAATGATTTTGTGCGTTCTGATATCATTTGAAACGGTAAGTTAGACTTAATAAACGTTGTAGCCATATTTTGTATTGATAAATAATAGAAATTTTGAAATTCTAAACTTTTCGAAATTTCGTGTTTAAGGTACCAATGTTAAATCTGCTTTTATTATTAACACTTTATTGTTCAGAAAATGTTTTTTTCGTTGATTTTTAGTAGCAGAATAGGTAATTTAACTTCCATAATTTGTAGATGCCTAGAGCAAAGAAACCCAATATAAAACCTACGATGACGATACTATGCAAAAGGCAGTAGCGGACTGTCAAAAAGGGGACAGTTTTAAAAGTGTATCCAAGCGTTATGCAATTAATCGAACAATCCTCATGAATCACGTAAAGGGGTACAAATACAACAGGGTTGACCGTCCAAAAGTGTTAACCACCGAAGAAGAGGAGATGCTTGTTCAAGCTCTAGTGAAGTTAGGTGAATGGGGCTATGGTTTTGACGGATTGCAACTCCAGAGATGTGTGCAACACTACTTACGCAGATTAGATAGACCGAATCTATTTAAAAATGGACTACCAGGACTAGACTGGTATCTAATGTCTCAAAATCGGTGGAAAGAATACATTAGTCGCAGAGGTGCACAAAATTTATCTCGAAATCGTGCTGCAGCATCAACCACACAAGTAATGGTAGATATGTTTGAGAAGCTAAGCGATGTAATAAATCGTTTAGGGTTACTGCATATACCTCAAAGTATTTTTTATACAGATGAAATTGCATTTCAGACAGATGCGGGTGTCCATAAGGTTCTCTGCAAAAGAGGAAGTCGTAACCCTAATATGCTTGTAGGAAGCGTTACTAAAGCAACTTACACAGTACTTATGTGTTGTAGTGCAATAGACGATTTTCTACCAGTGTTTATTAATTATAAGGGAATTCATTTGTATTCCACATGGTGTGCTAATGGTCCTGACAATGCTCTGTACAACTGTTCCCCATCAGGTTAGATGGTTGCTTGATTGGTTCGCAAAATGCCTTGTTAAAGAAACCGCTTAGAAGGAAGCAAACTATTAATTTTGGATGGACACAACTCCCATATTTCGTTGGAGTTAATAGAGATGGCAAAGGAAAACAGCATTGAACTATTTTGTCTACATACCCTACATCGCACTTAGCGCAACCTTTGGACGTCGGAGTATACAAATCCGTGAAGAATTCTTGGAGACCTGTACTTTGTCAATTTTATGAAAAAACTGGATACAAGAATGTTGATAAATTGATATTTCCTAGCTTAATGAAAACACTGACTGAGTCGGGCTGCCTGTCTAGAGCCAACACTGCAGGTAGTTTTGATGGTTGTAGAATTTATACCTTGTCTAAAGATAAAATGCTTAAAAAGGTAGAGATTGCAGAAATTATTAGCGAGGATGCAAGTATTCAATCAACATCTCACAACGAGTTAAATGTTTTATTGCATTCTGATACAGCTGAGGAACATCCTGACATAAGTAGACCTTCATCGGTGTTACAGACTTCCAGTACACACAATATGACTCATGCATTAATGTCCTTTTTAAAGGTTCAGAACAAAATAGAAACAATTCCTGGGAAGCCACGTCGTCTAAACAGAAAATTTACGGAAACGTTGACAGGTGCAGAAGTGATTGAACGGATTCGTATTAGTAACGAAAAAAAAACAAGCTAAGAAGAAAAGTATAAAAGAGAAAAAGGTAGTTGTAGAAAGCTCAAGTTCTGACAGTGAGGTTTCTGTAACTCTAGGAAGTGAAGATGAAACCTTTGATGATGAACTAATAACTTGTGAAAATGAAATTTCTACCAGTAATGCAGCTGCAGCAAACAGTGACGTGTTAAATACAGAGACACAAACTAAACTTAAAGAGGGTTCGTGGATCCTAGCTAAATACAGGAACGCCAACTATGTTGGTCAAGTGATAAGCATACACGAAAGTAGGTTCGAAACTAATGTTTTACGATTATTTTATTAAAGGATGTAGAGCAAGTACTGGAGGAACTTTACATTGAAAGAGGCATGCACTACATCAAGATAGGTTATTTTGTAGTTGAATGTTTGGTATCTTGTATTAGTAATAAGTAAGTAAGCAAGTATTTAAGTTTTGCAATTCTTTTGAACTTTAAATTTTTAGTTTCTTTTAACGTTTTCTTAAGTTAAGTAAACATGGTTATTTTGTACCAAAAACTATATTATATGTAAAAAAAATGTTCAAATTCTTGTTTTATTAATAAATGCATACATCAGTAGTGTCAAACTTAGCCACGTCAAAATTAATTTTGACCTATTCAGGGATTTAAATGAGGGTGACAATGTTGTACTCTTAAGGGAGAAACATTGACACCTATGACTCTTTTAAAAAATCTAGTACCCAACCCCTAAGCATCGTTTCACGAATACAAAAATAAACTATTACTTGCCAGAGCTTAATGCTCCCACTACAGTGGTTAGTTTTCATACATTGCATAACATAAAGTTGTTACATGAATTTTTTTAAAGATGTGTCAATGTTAGCCCCCCTTAACTTACCATTTGACTTTAATATTGAGTGATCTGAGGTTACTGTTATACAGGGTTACCCAAAATTGTTGTATTTATTTTAATTTTTTTTAGGAACATATATACAAATTAAACATAAAGTAGAAAACTGAATATAATATGAGCAACATTTTGCTGCAGAAATCAAGTAGGAGACTATTACATTAAAGATCTTTGCAATATACTAAGAGAAAGTCCGTAAAATGACTACTTGTCGGCAGCGCTCCAGTTCCGAATTAATGCGTTTTACTAGTTTATACCATGTCTATTAAGACATTCCAATTAGGATTACGTAAGGATTGTATTTGTTGATGGCTTGCATACCCCAAAAAGCATACGACATTAGCTTTATGTGGAAGGTACCGACACTTCGAGCACCAGATTTACAATTGGAGTAATCTAGAGCATCTTCTTCTTCCTTAAGCATTTATATGTGTATAAACATTCAAATTTATTGTCACTCAAACTACTCTCGTGGTATATTATCGTAAGATTTCTTGCTATATCTTTGTAAGAATGACAATATTTATCATCTTATGATCTGTTAATGTAACGTAATCTAATAATTGTATCCTAATAAAAAGTTCTAAATGATGTGTTCATGATTTAACCCTTTCGGGAATATAGTTACAAAAATTAATATACAACGTGACCAAGATAAGAATAAATACCATAAAAAATGCTATCGAATACAGGGTGTTTCGTTGGTTGCGGCGATATAAAAAAATAAAGTTGACGGTGGTTTCTCGGAGACGAAACGTCGAATAAAAAATTTTAAAACGCATTTAATAGAATTCAAAAAGACAATGAAGATGTAGCTTTGGTTTTTAAGAATCTTTTAAAATAAATGAAGGAATAACGAAAAAAGAAAAACCCAAAAATCGCATTTTGTTTTAAATCTCGGAAAAAATAAACAATAATAAACTTTTGTGAACTACATGTGAACATGCCCTAAATTATACAACTTTTCCCTAATTTAACCGCCTTCGTATCTCTTACCGTTTTCAAGATCCCCATGCTGTTCATCCTTATCTTGGACACACTATATAAGCTCCATATTCGACAGATAATGATCTTCATCGGGAGTACATACCCTGTGAGTCACGACTTATTGGGAATTTTGGGCATTTGCGCATGGTATTACTAGGTACGGTGTTACTACATACGATTATATCAAAGATACCCTTGGAAATAATTTGTTTGACAGTTAATGTTGATTCTGACACTCTCATTTAGTACCTGCTAATCGTAAGTGATTGTAATTAGTTTATTGTTTGGTTTAATACAGAAAACTTATAAAATGTAATATAGAATAAGATGGCCCTAAGAAATAGAAATCTCCTAACTTATTTTGTTTGTAATGGACGATTTCAACCACGTTTAATGACTAGAGTAGGTGGGGATCAGAATGCTGCGAAATATGTATCCGTGGAAGAGGAGAATATTTTAGACCTCCTCTTGATGTAAATTCTGGTACGAAAATATGTACCAATTGCAATCAGTCAATCCGCAAAGAAATATCTGCTATTGAAGAAGACCCTACTTGTTTAATGATAAATGTATTAACGCAAACTAGAAGTAGTACGGGTTTGAATGTAACGAAGATTAAGATTTCGTAGGTTATCCGTCGAATGTAGGGCCTGTCTTCATTTTGAAAGATACTCCCAAAAAGGTTAAATCATGTGCACATCATTTAGATGAGCAAGGATATATTTTACAACCTTTGTTAATTGGATTACGTTACATCAACCTACCCTATATAACAAGAGGAGAAACTCTTCAGTCATTTTTACAAGGAATTTGCCATGTGGCAAAAAATCTGACGAGGATATACGAGAGAATAGTTTAAGTGGTAGTGAATTTGAATGTTTATATACAGTTAATAAACAGCAGTTTTTAGAACTATTTACCTACTGCGATGGAGTACACCAACAACATTATTACAGATATGTGTGTAAAAAAGGTCTCTTCACGTTCTTGTCCAAAATGCGTCCTGGAATTTCTGATAGCTTTGTACGTGTAATGTTTGTCTATTCAAGTATACAGGCAGGAAGTCTAGCCGTTACTTCGACCTTTGATGCACCGTCTTGTGACTACCAAGATAGGATTTAAATGCTATTACTAGAGAAAACTAGACATGTTACGAACTAAGCTAATGTACTATATAATCCAGAGCCCCAAATTCCTCGAGCAATCACTTTAATTGAACGTACTTACAGCTACATTCAAAAGAGTAGCAATTTCAGAGTTTTGGGGCAGTTGTATTGTGTACACAAAGGCCAACACTTATTAAAACTTGTTTTAATAGTAGTAGCACCTGACCGCTACATAATAGACATTCAAGGGCCATAGTTTTCTGAGTAAAAATAATGACGCTACCATTTTACAAAATGAACTAGATGGTAATTTAATGAAAACATGGTTCCAGGAAAATTACATTGTAATAGTGGATAGGGGGTACGGTGATGCTGCTGAAATAATTGGACACCTAGGCATTGTGCCTAAAATGCTAGTACTTATGCTGCCTAACCAACACCAACTCCCAACCGAAGATACTAGCGACTCTAATTTGATTACAAATGCGAGGTGGATGGTAGAAACACGAAACGGCCACATAAAATTAATGTTTAAGTTTCTACTACAAAATATTCAAATCCAGCATCTTTCCCATCTAAGGGATTTTTATCGGATAGCTGGAGCGAATATTAATAGGTATCACCCTTCTATCCTTACGGAAGGAGCCGATGCAAAATTGCGTCAAAGATTACTTGCAAAAGGTAGATAACCAAACGTCGTTCAAGCGCTGAATATTAGAAATGCTGAAAAGTGAGTGCATTTAGATGCTTACCAGTTTTTCCAATTCTAACGCTTGATTTTATAAAAATGTTCACAATTTGAGTTTATCAAGTAAAGTTGGCACCATCCTATGTCCATGACAAATTGCAGAGGGATCACGACGAAGAATTTCAGTTTGAAACTTTGGGAGATATCAGCAGAGTACCACGGATAAGGCTTTTACGAGTTAGAGTATTCTCTCGTTTTAGAAATGCAGCTAAATATCAAGTATGGATTTCATATCGACCAACAAATAATCAAGGAATAATTAATGAAGAAGAAGCTATAGATGGTTATTACTGCACCTGTAAATCTGGTGCTCGAACTGTTGGTACCTGCACACATATTGCTAGTGTAACATGATTTTAGGGGAACGTACGCCATCAACCAAACATTCGCTACCCCTAACCCAATTAATAACATCCATTCAAGACCACGACCACAAAATAATGTTCATTAGGTTTAGTTTTAGATTATAGTTGACTATAACAACAAATACACAAAATATTGATCATATTATATTTAGTTTTCTACTTTATGTTTAATATATATATATATATATATATATATATATATATATATATATATATATATATATAATATTCCTAAAAAAAATTAAAATAGATACAACTAAAAAGGGCAATTTTGATTGTCCCTGATAATAATAACCTCACATCACCCAATATTAAAATCAAATAATACTTTATTATAAGCTTTGTTATGAACGATTAAGTTCAAAGGTAAATATGTAATTAAAAATTATTATTAATTTTATTAAATACATGAATAAAAGTTTAGTAGTAGGATTTGAACCTATGACCTGTACTTTGCTAGAGTACCGCGCTAACCAACTGCGCCATCGAGATTCAAGCCCCAATAGATGTAAATTTTGCCTTTATGTATGTAGAACTGATGTAATATATATATATATATATATATATATATATATATATATATATATATTATACATGATCTCATATTTGACGATACGTAAAATAATAAAACAAAATTTTCAAATGGTTAGTTGTAACAAGCAATCCATTTAACTCAAATAAAGAAACGTTATTGAATTTGTTACATTTATTGAACCACTAAAAATTCGGTTAGTCGATACATTGATCTTCAAAATCAAGGAAAATATTATATTAATACTTATGAACTCATTCACTAACTTACTTTCCAAACAAAATTATAAGTCTTTATTTAAATTAGCATCTCGCTTCACCTAGTTCAACATTCGTGACGAATATTGCAGTAATTCTCAAACTGTATAGTCAATCACACACTTAGCGATTAATTACTTAAACTCAACAATTAAGGGTTCATTTTCACGATTATCGCAGAATTCTCTTTTTGTGAAAATAACTATTCCACACTGTTTTCATGTATTTACAGTTACGCAATTCAGTGCTCTACAGTCTGTAAAGCTTTATAAACTCGATTTATATTACTTCGGAAAGATTCTTTCTCCTCATCAAAGTTATATTGCAACATATTACACGTAGGTTTTTGTTGAATATATTGTACATTTTAAGTTACAACAGTATGGATAAGAAAATTTAATGTAGTAAGGTATTGACGTCACTTAGGACCAGCATAACAGTAATTGTTACAATACTGCAATCTATTTATGCTTACTTTTCTTACTATAATAGTATTATACTAACCCAGTAAGTTATTATAATAATAATAATTCAATAATTAGGAAAATAACAATTTATTGTTTAATTTCGTTTATAGAAAACAAAGTAAATATTACATCTAAGAGTACATAATCATCACAATTGTTTAGTAGCGAAATTTTCGGAATAGTGGCGTATTCTTTCATATTAAGTTTATTTAAGTTTATAAGGCGCGTGTATTGCGTTTTTGAAAGACAAGAAATAGTGACAAATTAGAAAATCCGGAATATTTCGGAGACCTGTCACAGTTAGGCAGCATTTACACGTCATAGTTAATGCAATACCATCACACACACGCACACACGTACGCACGCACGCCCGCACGCATGTACGCACGCACACATCCACATACCCATACACACACACACACACACACACACACACACACACACACACACACAACACACAGCATACGAACACGCACACGCACACGCAGCCGGAGCCGGAGACGCAGACGCAGACACAGACACAGACACAGACACAGACACAGCCACAGACCCAGACACAGACACAGACACAGACACAGACACAGACACAGACACAGACAGACACAGACACACACACACACACACACACACACACACACACACACACACACACACACACACAACACACACACACACAACACACGAGAACACAACACACACACACAGACACACACAACACACACAACACACACACACACACACACGACACGCACGCACGCACGCACAGCTGGCACGCACGCAGCACGACACGCACGACACACACGACACACACACACACACACAGACACAGACACAGACACAACACAGACACAGACACAGACACGGACACACGACACACAGGACACGGACACGACACAGGACACGACACGGACACGGACACGGACACACACGACACGGACGACAGGACACGGACACGACACGGACACGACACGACACGGACACGGACACGACAGACACAGACACAGACACGACACAGACACACACACACACGACACGGACACGGACACGGACACGGACACAGCGACACGGACACGGACACACGGACACGGACACAGGACACGGACACAGGACACGACAGACACGGACACGGACACAGACACGACAGCCGACACAGCACACGGACAGGACAGGACACAGGACACAGCACGACACAGGACACAGGACACAGGACACAGACACAGGACACAGGACACGACACAGGACACAGGACACAGACACGACACACACGACACGCACAGGACACAGGACACAGGCACACGGACACAGGCACAGAGACCACACGCACAGGCACAGCAGACAGACAGCACACAGGACACGGCACAGCACAGCGACACAGCACAGCACAGCACACACAGCACACACACACAGCACACACACAGCAGCACAACAGGCAACAGCACAGGCACACCACACGACACACAGCACAACACACACAACACAGCACACACACACGCACACACACACACGCACACACACACCACACCACACACACCACACACACGCACACACACACACACACACACACACACACACACACACACACACACACCACACACACACACACACAATACAACACCACACACCACACTCATACACATCACACACACACACACACACACACACACACACACACACACACACACACACACACACACACACACACACACACACACACACAACACACACACACACACACACACACACACACACACACACACACACACACACCTCTGAGTTGTTTAGGATTCCTCTACCTTGTTCTCTGTAGCGGCCAGGTGAAGATAGCTTACCTGTTGAAGCGATTTTATTTACGTGGAACGTCAGTTGCTTTGTTTGTTAATATAACTTTGGACGAGTTTCCACTTAAGTATTGGTTTTAAGTAGACCATATCTATTTAACTATACATTCATAGCTGCCTGAGTATAAATGGAATTTTCAAACATGTGTACGGAGAAAGTGTAGTATTTCGTTTATTATATTTGAGTGACAATCGCTTTTCGAGCTTACATGATATTATACATAGATCTTTATTCTATGAAAATTAAATAAATCATTTCATTTGAGCATAATGCTGTTTCGTGTTATATGTACTTTCAATTCTATTTAGATCAGGATTATGTGCTTGTTTGCTCTGTGCTAGCTGCTAATACCATGCTAAGTACCTAATAGTCGGTTGTACTAATTAGTTATTGGTTAATTGCTCCAATTTCCGTTAGTTACTTTTACAAATGGTTACAAATTTTCATTGCCTCTCAGATTATGAAACCAAAGTTATTTATTACTCAAACCAGGTAAATGTTTCAATTTACCCTTTTTTCGCGTGAAGTATTTGCATGTCGCAAAACCACTTATCATAATTTCATTTAATATAGATCATGAGAATGATACGTTTGAAAAATGGTGAAAGACATTCTAGGATAAGTGTTTACAACAGCAATGCTTCATCTTGTGATAGTGTTGAATTTTCGTAGGTATGAGGATTTCTCGGAAAATTAAATGTTCCTTTGAACAAGTTTACATTCACAAAGGCAGTAGCCATGTAATTTGAATTTCAATGCTTTTATCTTAAAATATTCAAGAGGACTACTTAACAAGTTAATTATTTTATCGAGACGTTGTGGAATTATACGCCAGGCACTAATTTTTTTGTTTGTACACAAACTACAATACACTCTAAATCTATTGACTATTAAAGTGATAAGTAAGGTAATTTTTTGTTTTTGTTTAAAAAAAAGCGTCTTCTCAACCATATTAGCAATCTTGATATTTCATTACATTCTTATTTTTACTCACGTGGTTCTATTTTGATTAACACAGCTTTTGACTCACCGACGTTTCAAGAAATATCTATATGAGACTTCTACGTTTATTTAATTTAGCTTTATTAATTAAGCTATTTTAAATATATCTATAATACATACAATTTATACGCTTCAATTGCAGCTGTCGTGCTTAGCAAAAAATGAAACAGTTTTTTCTCTTGTTCAAGAGGACAGTTGCAACGTTTACATTTTTTACGCATTTGCTCTAAAGTTAAATAATTTAATTTAATTAAAAGGGTGAAAGATTTTACTTTCATATTTCACATCTCAGTTAATAACTGTGTCACCTCTTGTGTTTAAGGTATGGCGTATGAGTGTGTCTGTCTGTCTGTGTGTGTGTGTGTGCGCGTGTGCGCGCGCGTGTGTGAGTGTGTGTGTGAGTGTGTGTGTGAGTGTGTGTGTGTGTAGTGTGTGTGTGTGTGTGTGTGTGTGTGTGTGTGTATGTGTGTGTGAGTGTGTGAGTGTGTGTGCGTGTGTGTGCGTATGTGTGTCTGTATTGCAACATGTGAGTGCGTGCGTGCGTGTGTATGATAGTGTGAGCACATGGGATTGTCAACGTGTCAGCGTATAAGTGTCTGAGCATGAGAGCGTACGAGTATGAGTCCGGCCGTGTACATATGAGCTTGTTCATGAATGTGTAATCGTATGAGCGTGTAAGCATCTCAACGTCTAAGCGTGTAATCGTGAGTGCCTGAGTGTGCGGGTGTCTGTGTAGGTGTGTGAAAGTATGAGCGTATGACTGTGTATGCGTGTGGGTGTGCAACCATGTGAGCGTTTAAGCGTGCGTGCGCGTGCCCATGTGTGTGTGTGTGTGCGAGGAAAGGAAGAAATAAACTAATAAGCATCAAAAACTTGAGAAAGCACAGCCTGGAAAATTTTGATGAAGAATGAATAAAATGCCTTAGGTGTAGAGGGAGGGCGCAGTTTGATGTTCTGATAATAGAAATATTCAGTAATCTGTGTAAAAAATAGTATTACGTAAAAATGTAAGACAAAGGTTGGCTGGTATTGCAAGACTTACTGTGCGTGTAAAATCTAATTTTTGGACGATCCCAATAAAGTAATATAATGCTAATTACCTTAGACATAGAGGGATTACATTTAGTTTCACGTATGATAAATAAAAATGGTACTTATTTAATAATGGAAACAATTATTTTCAATCTAATCTGCAGTTTAAAGCATTACAAATACATTTAGTAAACTTGTAGACAAGGAAAAGAATCCATAATAAAAGAAACACTTCAAAAGTTTTCAACAATTTGTATAAAGTCCTTATTGTTACGGTATAAACAGGCAGTAAAACGGGATAACAGGTAAAATTGGGAGTTTACTCGACTGCTCAGTGGTTGGGGTGGGTAAGATGTTAATTAATTTTGCACACCGAAGGACAGTTTACCATACAAAGGTCAAAATAGGGGTTGAAGTCATAAAAACCGGAAAGAGGCGTCGGAGTATTTGAAAAGTCACAATAGTTGTTGACTTGCCTAATTACGTAAGTTCACAGCTTGTCTAAATACTCAAATAACTCACTTGTACGTAATCACATGTGAGCCTGGGCCAGCAGATCTCTGATACACCTGAAAGTCTACAAATATTCTTGAACGCTTATTTAAACTAATTGCGTGCGCAGCCTTAAATAAAAACATTAATACAAAACAAAAATATTGATGTTAACTCTATGATCTCATTAAAAGAACACAACGCAAACAAAACTCGCAATTAGATGACGTATAACATCTGGGTTCACATCTAATTAAAAAAACATATATTAAGATAACACTGTCGTCAAATTACCATAAAAAAACAGTTTGGCAAGGGAACTAGCTAGTTGCCATCTTGTCCATTTCTAAAATATTGTTGTAAAATTTTGTTCATAAAATAAGCATATAAATTTCGCTCATAAACATTTTTACATATTTGTCACTAAAACCTTCATACACAAAAAACACTTAAACAAAGTTATAATTTCGGAAGATTGAATACATTTGCCATAAAATTATACACTAAATTAATTAAAATTGATCAACCCAGGAATCGTATTCAAGCTTATGTACATACAAAACAAATAATGCATTAAAAAAACACAGAAATGTTATTAACATTCGTTGGTCACGAAAAGTAAAAAAACTGGAAATGCACCCTAAAGTTTACCTTAATTCTCGTTCAGTCCCCATTATGTTATACGATACACCTAGAGAAGACCTGGAGGTTGACTTCTGTAAGGCAATGTAAGGTAATGAATGAGGTATCTACGCTCGAAACTCCCTCGTGAAGGATATCGGTGCGTCGATTGAGAATGCCAAATTGCGGTCGATTATCATTGGCTGTATGATATATTACAGTCTATGTATTTACACTTTATTTACAAACTTTAGATTGCGCAAAAGGTCTGCTTAATTTTAATATTAGTCGTTAACGTTATACGAAAATTCATTTATTTACAGCAAGTTAATTGTTATCGACGAGCTGTGAACTAATGTCTGGCACTTTGAAAGAACGTTGGTTTCTTTCGCATAAAAGCGATAACTACTCCAGAGGAAAATGAATCCACTAGTTATAACACATTACACTTCCTTGGCTCAACTTCTCTACGTCGTTACGATAATTTAAACTCGTGATGGGCGAACAAATCAAAAGATCCCTGCGAGGGTTAATTGGGGAGAAAACTTCCCCCTTTTTCAACGAAAGTTCAATCACCAGGAGTTAATGAAAACGTACTTTCGCGGGATTGCCCATTCTGTTCCCAGATAACGTGTATACGCCTAAGAGTTTGTACCCATAAATATTCATTATATACCATATGAGTTTTTTCCACGGAAACTTCTGAAAACTGTATCGATAGCTTTCTCTGCACCCAACGGAATGGTCTCACGTAATTTGTCTTTACTTTAGTTTATATTGTAGCCCATATAAATTATTCCCCTGTCTGCTATGACTAATTCAACAAACTTCAAACGGTAAACTATAAGTGAGAATATTCTCGAGGCCGACTTCCAACGATATCGCATCATTCTTACACTTTACAATTCTCAAAGCTTGAAAAATTTATACGATATTGCTGATCTTAATTTAAATTTAATTCTAATAAAGAAATTCGTTTCTACTCAATCTTAAAAATTCTAATAGCAAAGGTACGTCAGTTTAACTACTTATTTATCATAATTATCAACAAAATTAACAAATTACGACTACTTACTATTTACATGAAACTAAAAATTCTCAACAAACTACTAAAAGGATTTCACGATTGATCGATAACAATATCTGGGTCATATTCTAAATTTTACACTTCCAATTCAAACTTGTCAATTATACCAAAAGCTTTATTTCGTTTTCTAAATACAAGATTTTTTTGATAGTATAAAGAATAATAAGTAATTAGTAAACATCTTTTAATGGCCACTTAGTATAATATGGGCCGGACAACTGAACATATTCTTTCACGTATTAAACATTTTTATTGTTTATGCATTTTTAAAATTGAAGGATTAAAGTATGACTCCCGTACAATTTTGAATTATGCATTAATTCGAGCCAAGTTAAGGTCTCGCAATATCACGATCTGATGCAACTTGTCTATGTAATATGTAATATTGTAATCAATGTCAAGGATGATTTGAAAGTTAATTTTACATCACAATCTTGTTATTTAATGTAGAAAGTTCTCTTGATTGATTTTGATGTATTTTATTTTAACATTTCATACCTATAATGTAGCTGTGTGTATATAGCACATTTTTTTTGTCGACGCAAAGCTAACTTTTATCCAAGCCATGATTTAAATATTTACTATCTCCAATAAATGCCGTCGACTTCGCACTGCTTAACACAATGCGTATGCGCCACGTGTTCGGTGGATAAAGTAGTCGGTTGCCGGATGTCAGTATAGCCCCGGCGGTGAAACGTAACAGATATCTTGTTTTGTTGTGTTCGTACGTATTATTTTTTAACATTTTGGGTTGGTGTTTCTAAAACCAAGTGACTTTTTTTGTAAAATTTGACACGGGCCTACCTACAATATGGAGACAAAAAAAGTCAAAACAGCAAAATCTTTTAACGCTTTTTAGTAGAGACAAGGACAATATTCAGGAGAAAAGTAGTGATAGTGTTGAAGCTTTACCAAGTACTAGTGCTTCAAGTTTAGGAGATACACAGAAAAATAAATACGTTGATACTTCGGAATGTGAAATACTAACCAAAAAGAGGAAAGGAGACTATGTTCGGCACTATAATAAAAAGTATTTAAAGCTTGGTTTCATTGTAGCCCCTGCAAATGAACTATCCCCACCGCCTTTGTGTGTAGTATCTTCTGTCAAATGAAGCTGTGAAACCTTCCAAACTTGCTCGACATTTACATTCGAAACATAGAGATTTTATTGATAAGCAACTAGACTTTTTTGAACTATTAAGTGGCCAGATAGAAATGCAGAAAAGTCAAATGAAAAGGATGACTACTAATGACAACTCGCTGCTTCGAGCGTCTTATTTAGTTGCGCTTCGAATCAGCCGTTTACTATTGGCCAAGAGTTGGTAAAGCCATGCATCCTAGATGTCGTACGAGAAATTTTAGGTCCTCAAGCTGCTGTAAAACTAGAGGCTGTACGGCTTTCGGACACCACCATTATGAGGAGAATTGTTGAGATGGCCACCGATATTGAAAATCAAGTCGTAACGGGTATAAAGAAATCGAGATGTTTTGCAATTCAACTTGATGAATCGACTGACGTGAATAATCATGCTATCCTACTTTTCGCGAGGTATGGTGAAGATGAAGACTTAAGGGAAGAACTTCTTTGTTGTCTTGATTTACCTGGACGAACCTTTGCTTCAGAAATATTTACTGCTCTTGATGAGTATTTTCAAGCACAGGGGTTAGACTGGAGCAAATTCGTCGGAGTGTGTACTGACGGTGCTGCGAGCATGACCGGACGTCGCTTAGGAGTAGTTGCGAAATTAAAAGAAGTGGCACACCCTGAAGTTTTCTTCACTCGCTGTATGATCCACTGGGAGCAACTAGCTGCAAAGAAGCTTACTAAACACTGTGATGAATGACGCTGTGAAGATTATTAATGAAATTCGTAGTGGAGCTATGAACTTAAGGCGACACTATGCGAGAGCATGAACTCACCCCACCAACATCTTGTTCTCCATGCAGAAGTGAGTTGGTTATCGAGAGGAAGGGTTCTTTTGAACTAAGGGAAGAAGTAAAGCAGTTTTTGAGAGAGCGAAAATCTGGAGCCGTTGTTGAATGAAGAATGGCATTCTTGCTTACATGGCGGTCGTATTCAGTCTGCTCAATGAAGTTAATGTTTCTCTGAAGGGTTCATATACAAATATTTTTTCTTTAAGAAATAAAACCGATGCGTTACAAAAGAAGCTATCTCTTTGGAATAGTCGCTTACAAGAGGAAGAAATGTTTCCTCTTTTGGATGAATTTTTGATTGCGGCTGATATCGACAAGAGAGTCATATTCAGCATAATAAGGCAACATTTAAGAGCATTAGCTGAAAATTTTAACAATTATTTCCCTGATAATGAAGACTCTCGTAAAGGGAACCTATGGATTAATAATCCATTTTTGGAAGATATAAAATCGTGTGCACTTGATCTTCGTGAAGAAGAAAAGCTGATCGAGTTGTCTGCTGATGTCACTCTGGTGTCCAGACATAAAATGCATTCATTGCCTCAATTTTGGATATCGTTAGAAAAGGAATATCCAACTTTGAGTTATAAAGCTATCAAATTATTAGTCATTTTTTCGACTTCCTATTTGTGTGAAAAGACCTTTCCAACCATGTCCATAATAGAAACCAAATAGAGAAACTGAATAGATGTTACTGCAGCGCTTCGTCTTTCAGAAACAACTCTGCAGTCCCGTATATCAAAGAAGCAGCAGCACATGTCGCACTAAACAAATTGTATTTGCATAACTGTTATGCAATAACATATACCCATATAATAAATAAAATAATATCTATATTGGTTTTTATTTGCTTTAGCTTGCAGCCGGACCGCGAAATATTTATCCTATTTTCACCGGTCCGCAGGTGCAAAAAGGTTGAAGAACTCTCAGACCACCCCGTATAATCTTTCATTGTTAGCCGTCTTTAGATTAGGTGATTCCCAGCTGGACAGTCTAAATTGCGTCCAGATTTATTGTTATACACATTATTATGAAACGTTCGATGGAACTATTTAAATTACCTTCGATAGAATATATAAGATAAAACCTCATTGAATTTTACCATTAATCTACTTATACTAGGTGGTGAATGGTCGGACGCACCATAGGAAATTCAATGGGAAATCAAAAACTCTCGAATTCCTACTTTCATAGATATTTTAGGTAAAAACCCTACAGGAATTTTTCTTTAAAGAATATAATTTTCTATCAGATGAAACTATTAAAGATGTTTTATAGCTTACGCTAATTTCAAAAATTGCAAAAATTATGTACCATTCCTGCACAACATCTTAAACATCAAACCATCTAAATAATCAATGAAGAAAAAAGAAGTTAATAAAAAAAGTACATTTTATTATCTAAAAAATTAACCTATTGGAAGAATTCCTATCAAATTTGACAATATTGGAACGTTGCATCCTTTATGTAATTGTGACAAAAATTATAAAGCTAACATTCGAAGAAATATTTAAAAAAATGACAATTTAATTCATCTGTCAAAAACAATGCATTCTATTATACGTTTTATCACTTTCGCATCGGATAAACTGCTATTGCAAGTGAATAATAGTATATTATGTTATTAGGAGTAAAAGTGATACTTTATGTGGCGAAGCTGAATATTTATTTTGCCGAACGAAGTAAGGCAAATAATTCAGCTGAGCTACATAAAGTCACTTTTACTCCGAATAACATATACTTTTTTATCCGCAAACGTAAAAATAATTGGTAAAGATCGAAAGGAAAGATCAAACATAATTAGCAGGTAAAAGAATAACATAATCAGGACGCTTTGCAAGTAAACGTTATGCAAGTAATGAAACCATAACAACGCACATTTAATAAGCACATTTGGTAAAAACAAAAATGCCTAGGCACAAAAGTACAACTTTTACTCCATGTCTGAAAAGTAAAACTTTTACCTTTTACATTGAGTCATAAAAGTGTCACTTTTGTGACGTTTGCGGATAAAGTATATGTTGATATATTTCCATGGTAACGATAGTTAAATTCTATCAGTAACGCTTTATAGTTTATTATTTTTAATTAAATGATTCTTTAAATTGTCTTATCAAATACCATTCCAGGGACAAGCTTTCATTTTGGCAAAACTCAAGCTTTGTTGCGTTTAGGTAATATGCGTTTCAAAATGAAAGTTTGTCCGAATATACACAAGCTCTTATGGTATTACCCCCGAAAATACTGCAAATGTATTAACTGCAGTTGTTGAAAATTATAGTATAAATATCAATAATAATTAACAATTACAAATTACATGCTCAAATAATCCAAGGTTTTGCGCTAAGCAATATCCTAATCTATCATAAAATTCGTTTTTGTAATTTGCTTCCATCTTGATACTTATTAACATATACATATTAATTATATACATATTAAGAAACGCGACGTCATCATCTCCGATGTCATTATAGCCACCAATTCACGGAACATTTTACGAAAATTTTTAAGGTGGCAAACCTGCATCCAGAATTATGTCATGCTTCTAACTTTTACAAAATGTGTCAGTGGAAAACGTTGATGTAAGCAAATTCGCGACCATGTTTTTGGAAATTTCAAATATTTCAGGGGGCGTACATGCAAGATTATCCTACTTATCTTCCATGTACGTGTTGTAATGCTCACCTATTTTTAGGTGCTATATTTATATTGCGCCCTTCTGGTTTGGTAACCCAACGCGGTTTTATTTTGCCTCGGCTTTGCTCATTCGTGTTTATTTTATAAACGGGGTGTGGTTCGTAGTAAGTACTGGATGGGCTTAACACTGTCACCTTAAATAAATACCTTAAAGCGTTTTAAAATGTATATTAAATAAAATAACAACAATAAACAAAAAGTAATTAACAAATGTATTGGGACTTCTTGTTCCTGGTCCTGGCGGCTCTTTCTCCTGGTTGGCGGCCGATCACTGTGTGCGTAGTCGCTTCTGTGAACAGAGATAGTCTTTTTTAATCTATTCCTTACCTAAGAGGTAAAATTTAGGTTACGGTCCTGTATGTACAGTAGCGAGAGCGTTATCCTTGATACCGTTGTTGGTCGGGGCGCCAGCGCAATGAACTCGAGTCGTTGTGGGGATTGAGAAAATCGATATCGTGCTTAGACTTTAGTAACTCTGGAGCGCTGAAGCAAGTATGTCCTACTCCCGGGAAATAATACACGCGAAATGCGCGTATGCAAACGCGAGATCTCGGGACGGTCTTTCTTTAATTATAACCGGTTTAATGTAGGCAATTAGATTATTTATCTAACTAAATTAATTACTGATCTCTATACTAGGTTTAATTATTTATAATTAATCAAGGGAACAAAATACTTAATATTAAAACTACTCTAATAGGTTTACGTAAAGATAGAATAATCTACGTACTCTCTAATTTATTTACAAACGTTCTCGCACCAGGTGTTTACGATGGTTAGGTGGACTACAAATTTATCTACAGGTTTCGGGTGTACTCTCCTGCGATCAAAGACACCGTGTACGGTTATGGTGTTTGTCTGTAGGTAGTGTATGTATGAGTTTCGAGCGGGATTTCAGTAATGCTCAGAAGACGTAGGCGACGGCCTGTCTTTACTGGATATACTAAGAGAAAGGTCGTAGGTCTTTACAGCCCTGTAACGACCCTTCATCCTCAAGTCTTTGCGAGTTACGTCGGGGGCTACCCCTGCGTGATACTCTAGGTTTTAGTGTACTTTGTATGGGCGAGTGACGACGGGATCTACCCTGCGTAGCACTCTAGGTGTCAGTGTACTTTGTATTTGCGAGTTACGTCGGGATCTACCCTGCGTGACTCTAGGTGTACTTGGTATAACTCCTGGAGGCTCAGCCCGGAGTGATTTACGGTCTGTAGTGTTTGATTGTAAATTGTCAGATTGTATAACTTTACAACTTACGTGTCTATCAATAGCAGTACAGGATTAAACTTTAGGTTGCCCGGTGCGTCGTGGTGCGCGTTATCGCCAGATCGCGAAGGACTCTTCGTCGGTGAATAACAGGTCGGTGCTTACACGAAGCAAACGGTGGCGGCTGGATATCGGCTGGACGGGAATTTACTTCTTGAACGGCTTGACTTGAATCTACTGCGATTCATCCTCTTTTCACGCGCGTCGCGGGTTTATAAAGGTGCATCTGTGGGCGGCTTCGCGGCTACCGTGCGGGGGATGCCGTTATGCGATTGGTTAAAATCGTTCTGACGTGCAGAAACTTACGGTTTCTTAAAAATACACGTCAGCGGTGATGAATAAATTATTCGTTGTGCAATATCGCGTAAACTTTTGAAATCTTACATACAGGATGGTCCGCACATAATTTATTCTAAAAAGCATACGTAAAGGACGCTGGTTCTTTACAGTGTTTTGAGACAGAATTACCAATCGTCACAAAATCCCTAAATCAACTAAAGCAAAAAAGCTTCCTTGAAAACGGCATGAAAAGGGTAAATTACAAAAAATAGCATAAAAAACGTGTTTCATGACCTTGAAGCACTCATTTTTTAAAAAATTCATGTTACGCCACTCGTTTCTAAACTTGAATTCGTGCTTCAGGACTGGTCTTATGCAGCTTGTTTTTTAATATACTTTTCAACATTGGAAAGAATGCTAGGCGTTATTTTCGGGCATCCTTCGCTGATGCGTGTCTTTAAAGCCTGTGAAAATTTTAGATTTCCCCAGAGATAGTAGTCATTTGGGCAAGATCTCCAAATCTTTGGAGGCCACTTAATTGCACATTTGGTCCGAAACAATTATTAATAAAGTCCTTAACTTCTCGGCTGTTGTGATCCGGGCAACGTTTGGTTCAGTATTTAACGTAAACGTACACTCATCCGTAGATCTCATAACAAAACTCTGCTCTTCTCACAAAATCCCCTCCTGATGAGAATGAAGTTTATACGAATGGAAATTATTCTTTTTCAAAATGTTTAATGCGGTTGTATTTTGCATTCCATACTGGTTCGCAATTTCTCGAGACTTTATACCAGGATCAACAACTGCAGTTTATACAACCCTACTATGTTGAAAGGTCTTAAATATCAATTGTTGTCCTAAAGGCATTGTGTGGTAAAGGAAAGCACTTATAAACTTCTTTTCAAAGCTACACTGTGCTATGTGTTATTAAATAGCAGTATTGTGGCATTACTTTTTATCCTATGTGCAAACCGAATGCAGATTAATAACTATCACGTCAGACTATCTTATAACTACAACGCTGAAATATCCTATCGGAACAGATATGAGTCACAAACTTGCAATTTGATATATTAGTCACAAACTAAGGCGTTCTATGTAACACATAGAACGAACTCAGCATTGTATAACCTATCTTTTTTTTTCAATGAAATGTGGCAACAGTTAAATTAATGTTTACATATAATCATATTTGAGGTTAGTGAGAACCGTCTTATACAAACATACCTTTTTGTAAACATAAAAACACCCCAGATCTAGGGGGCAAACAAAAAAAATCCATTATAGGTTTATTTACAGAATCATAACCTCGAAAACACATAATCACATCGGTTGTGGGTGTTAATGTGAAGTTTCTTATAATAATAATAGTGGTGTAATAATTAGGGAATTATACTTTTTTTTATGATTGTGCACCTGAACAGGCTAAATTTGGCCTATCGTGCTAAAGCACTCAGGAACACTTAGGAGGATGGATAGAGGGATAATGAATTGCCAATAGATGCCTATGAACAGCTACCTTAAATTTTCTCATATCATAAGTAAGAGGAAAACAGGAACTAGGGAGATCATTCCAGAGTTTAGAAGCCGTGTAGAAAAATGTGGACCGCGCCCGTTTGGTACGACAAGTGGAAATTTGCACTGCATACTGATGATGTAAATGAGCGAACCGAGTGTTTCTCGCAAAGATAGCCCGAGATGGTATCAAAGAATATAATTCAGCAGCACAATAGCCGTTGTAATAACGATAATACAAAGAGACAACTGAAACCATCCTTCTGTGCTCAAGGGACTGTATGTGAGAAGTTAAGGACGGGTCATTTATAAGTCTAATCGGTCTCTTCTGAATACGATCAACGATATCGAGAGCGTATTGGGGAGCACTAACCCATAGATGAGAATTATATTCAAGATGAGGTCGAATTTGGGCCTTATACAGCAGAAGGAGTTATCGAGAGGTAAAGTACTGCTTAGATCTGTACAAAAAGCCTATTTTACGAGCAGCTGTTTTGGTAGCTGACAGAAGATGGTCAACCCATGAGAGATTTGAAGATACAGTCATACCCAACAGAGTAATAGAGTCTGAAAACTTAAGAACTGAGCCATTCATACTTACAACAGGAAATGATCGATCTTTTTTGGCAGACATAAGGCAATACTGAATTTTGTTAGCATTAAATTTAACTAGATTATTGCTTCCCCATTCGAGAATACGTTGAATGTCCTTGTTGATTGAATTTGCCATTTCAGCTTTAATTTCTTGATTTGACACAGAATGGGGATTATCACTATGAGTAGACTGAGATGAACTACAGTGAAGAGTGCTATCGTCAGCAAAGCAATGGATGGGGTTAGTTGTTGAAGAAATAAGGTCATTTATGTACAGCAGAAAAAGTGTAGGCGCTATGACGGATCCCTGTGGTACGCCCGCGTTAATGCTAACTTCTTTTGAAAAAAAGCCATCAACTACGACACGTATTCGTCTTTTACCAAGGAAACTAGAAACCCAGTTAATGAGCGTATCATTTAACCCAAACGAGGTGAGTTTGGCAAGTAAACACTTAAGCCAAACTTGGTCAAAGTAAGTAACCAATTATCAATAATACCTAATTAGGTATTATTTATACTAAGTACTACTGAAAAATACCGTGGCCACATTGTAAAACCCGTCTTTTTTGTAAACCACGTACCGTGGGTAGGTACTTAGTTTTTGTATAAAATGTGGCCATCAGATAATCAAATCTAGAATAAACGCAAACCCTTGCAGCAGTCGTGGAAAACTAGTTACCCTTGCACTAAATCAACAACTTAGACAACGTATAATCTCAATTCACCATATTCTCAAGTTAAAAAAAAAGCTTCTGAATGCACGGATCCTGATTAACATCCGGAACAGGATGATATGTGTAACAAGATGTCGTCGGCAGAGGAGTACAGAGATGAAGATGAGGAAAATTCAAAGACTGAAGAGAAGTCGCTTATCAGTTAGCAAAATTCATGGTTGATTATATAGTTAGTTTGTCTATTGATAAGGCTGAAAAAACCCACAATAATATGTATAGGTACAAAAAATGGGAAATCTTAGGAAGAGGAACATCTTCGATACTTCAGTTACAGAGAGAACTATCTGAACTCATAGTTTCCGCTGATCTTCAAAACGTGATAATGCTCCCCATAGCAGAAATGTTTAAAGAAGTCTTTGTACACATAGTAAATTCTGAAGATGTTAATCTAAGAAATTTAAGTATAAAATATTTCGAGCGTGGTCACACGTTTATGTCTGCTGACCATTTCCATCATCAGGTGGGAAAAACTTTGAAGAAATTCAAAATTGCCTAGGATTTCAGGGACTTTGTCGACTGTGTGAAAAATGCTACAAAAAATCCGAATTTCTAAATCTGTCTTTTAATAATTTCTATAACTAGAAAGATGTTAGATCAAAGTATATATTGCTTCTATCTAAAAAATCTTTCGCTTATAACGTTCTGTAGGGGTGGGAGAACATTCAAGTATAAGCACTCTTTTGATACGGGAGAGTTCAAAGACCTCAATTTTCTAATAGCAAACGCTTTTAAAAATGGATCATATTACCATCTTCGCGAGAATCTAATCGAGGAATAAGTCAAACAAGGAAGGACGATTTATTACATAATTTGCGAAAAATAATTCCAACCAATAGGCAAACATTTTGGGAAAAACTGCCCATAGTAAATGTACCTGATGAGGAAGGCGAAAACTAGAATGTTTAGATTATGTAGTTTCTTTGTAGTTGTGTATTTCTTAATTTTGTTTTGTCTTGAAATAAAAAAAATTTCTATAAATAACTCTGTCCTATCTGATATTTTCAACAAATTCCTAAGCAAAACCGTCCTAACTATCAAAAGTCATACAAGCAATTCATTTATTATTTTTCAAATGTCTTTTTGAATTTTGCGCTTGCAATTCGAAATTTATATTTGGTTCCATTTATAACAAGAATGGCAAAGTAAACTTGTAACAAACTCTTTACGTTTGTTAATAAAATTTACGTTTATTTAGGCAACTTAACATGCATTGCGTACAGCGTGTGTTGTATATCATAGTTGCATAAATACATGCATTTAATTATTTTAATTAGAACTCGTACGCATTTTGTTTGCACATTCAATCTAGACCTGTTCTTGCGCAATAGACGACCTTAGCGTCGTTTTTGGTTGAGTTAAGAAGGTGAATGTAGTTTCCATTGTTGCTTGATAAATTTTTTAAAAAGTGCTATATAATTTGTATGGTAAGTTACTTTAAACTATTATATAAAAGTTTGAGACGTTTGATTTTTCAGGAACTTTTTGTTTATCTACTTCTACTTTACTTTTTACTTTATTTTATTAATTCTCATAATTACTTAACCAATTGCATTTTACCGTTAGTCACTTTATGGTATAATTGTGTTCAACCAACAATGACGCAATAACCTTTGTTACTATGAAGTAGAATGTTAATATCCATTAAACCTGCAAAGAAATTTATACATTTGGGAATTTTAATGCATCCGAATCCAGTTTTATTTCAACTTCCATGTAAAATTTACGCAGCGAAATTCTCCAAGCGCTGAGTCTGCAAGCCGCCATTTAGGAGCCTACAAAAATACTGTATAATCAAAATGAGGTATTTTCTATTAATAATTTCATAAATTAGTTGTACTTAAGTTAAACAATCGTTGCTAACACTAGCTCTAAGGTATTCTCATTTTTAATCAAAATTTAGGCAGTAAAATCGATACTAACATTAGCTCTAGAATATTCTCATTTATAATCAAAATTAAGGTAGTAAATAAAGCTTGTTATGTTCAATTTTTTAACTTTATTATATTCATGATTTACTTGTTTTTCCATAAAACGAGTTGGCGCCCTTTTATTTAATAATTTAGTTTCAGGATAAAGCAACATCAATTTGTAAAGCAAACATATCTACATGTGTAGATCATTTTTTAAAGCAATGTCTGATAATAGTGATAATATTTATGAACCCCGCCTATCTTAATCTCCGACTGAGCAAAAGGGCACAAAACCTACTGGGTTATAAGCGATCCTTTATCAGCTAAAATTGTAGCTGAGGGGGTTGGTTGCAAACTAAAGTTAATTACGTTTTATTTAAAATGACATTTTGAACGGATAGCGCAACGGGCGTAGTACCCTTAGATACTACTTTCGTTTATTTAACCCGCTCCAAAGAATACGATTTGAGTTCTTTTAAACCTATATATTATATCAACATTATTGAAGAAAATTTAATACCTGAGATGATTATTCTTTATTTCGTTTTATTAAAACTGAAAGATATCAATGACTAGTTAATTTTTACTTTGCTTGCTAATTTATCTCGGTTTGCGTAAATGAATTTTAAGCTTTATGTTTACTAACTCCTTTCTTAATTGGTTGCACCGGCTAACTCAAGTAACGATTTCTGTTGTCATTGCCCAAAATTATATTCATTTCGATTTATTTATTTATCTGGATTCCTATTAAGTTAATCTCTGATATTAATAATCTTTTGCAATAAAAGTAAATCAAACTCATACTCATTTAATTAAATTCTAATTATGAACGATAATGCATCAACGCGTTGTTTACAAAAATTTTATATAAAAATCAAACTTAAATCTACAATAACGTTCTTAAAACTAAAATATAACAAATAAAAACTTTATCATAGTCAAACGTATTGTTTATCATTAAATTGTGAGGGTCATATGTAAAGTTTCGAGAAATCAAACACAAAAAAGTTTTATTTATGAACACAAACAAAAAGGTTCTTACTTATTTTCGTTGCAACTGATGATGTAATGCTGGCGTTTCTGTGTCCGCTGATAAGGGCTTCAGAAAGGTTAGAAATTGCTCTTCGAATGATGGCACTTGCCCTGTCACCGTTTTTCTATTGTTTTCCTTATCTTTTCTTATACCTTGTGTAGTTGAATATGCGTCTAATTTTCTTTCAAGTAATGATTTTAGTGAATAGTTGTTCGATATATTTCCACTACACAGTTTTTACATAAATGTTCCAATTTAATCACAAATAGCCTGCGCAACAAGCTGCAAGCGAACTACGGAAAGCCATACTTCCATTATCAATGTTTTTTAGTTATTACCCTTTATATACCGATCTATCAATTGGGTCGATTGTCTTATTGTATTTATTGGTCACACAATTGATTACGGTTCTGAGATATACAACACGCGTTATCTTCACTTATTACGTCACTTTTTATTATTTTAATAAGGGAGGTAATTTTTTACTTCTTCCCTATCACCGTTAATTAATTCTTATTTGTAATTTTAACACTTTATAGGGCAGCGTGACTATACAATATCACATACACTGTGAATTCTGATCGCTTATTTTTTATGCGATCCTTTATGTTCGCTTACTTATTACGCCTCTCTGTGGTCACTCCCTTTGTGCGACTAACTTAAAAACTGAATATCATTATTATAATAGCGTCATTCCTTCCCACACATTAATGCACTTACAAATGCCGCGTATTCAAATATTTTCAAATTGAACATATAGATAACTTATGGAAATAAACTCAAGCTTTTCATCTTAATATTAATTACATTCAAATACAAATAAAGAGTAACCGTTTCTTTATCCAGAAAATAATACATAAATATCTAATCTCGCATAATTTAGCACGAAATTTTTTCTAAAGCTCCCGTTACAATAGGACCTTTCAGTTTAGCACGGCAGTATACATTTGTAGTATTTCCATTTTAAAACACATTTCTTTGAATATTCCTTTTTAATTTTTGGCGCATTTACACAAAGGAAGCGCTGTTCTACTATTTTCAAATTTGATAATAATTCATCCAATTATAGTATGGCTTGGAATCCGGCAGTTTGGATATTTCGCACTAAATAATGCACTTACTGTGCACATGCTATTGCCGGAATAAAACATTTTTACACTTTGTATTCTTTGTAAAACCTTGTACAACATTTTTCAAATCTATTGTTATGAGTAATAGACTGACAGCATGACAGTATTTATAATAATTTTGAAAAGTAACGTCATCTTGACATTTCATTGCTGGAATGGTACATAATTCTTGAAATTTTCATCTGATAGAGAACTCAATTCTTTAGAGAAAAGTTCCGGTAGAATTTTTACCTAAAATAATTAGGAAAGCAGAATTCGAAACATGAAAATGTAAACTTTCACCATTATCACACAGAATAAAATACTTATCTTTTTTGGTTTTTTTAATGGGGTATTTTAAATTATACAATCTAAACGTTTTGATAAGACTTACAGTTATCTTCGCCAGTAGTAATATCTATTAAAATTGTTAAAGATGTTGAAAACAATTTTGTCAAAGTTGAAAAATTAAAACATAAACATTAGCCTGCTATTAATATAACAGTTTGAGAAACGTATAAAGCCAACTATAGAATTAAATTTTAGTAAAGAATAGTTAGGTCATTAAAAATGAAATATTGTTAAACTGTCATAAAGATGACAAATCAGAACACCCTCTAATGGCGAAGGGTAACAATGAAAAATGTCAGCCAAAAAAACACATTTAACACCTAGGTTTTTTGCTGTGTTTTTCCTAGACCTTGAAGCAAATGCTTTGCCAATTATATGTTAAATTAAGACAGCACTATAATTTAACATAAGTAGTTGAAATTCAGATTAAAATAAAACAAAAATCACAAAAAAACGTTTTACATTATGCTTTTCATTGTTAATAACACTTGCAATTATTGACAAAGATATCTTTTTTTAAGATTTAACTGGATTATGTTATTTGATGTCATGTTTACACTTGTGGATGATTCTATCATTTTCAAATTGAAGTTTTTCACAACTTTACACTTACACCATAACTTGATTAAATTTTGTTAAGTGTGTTTTTTGGCTAACATTTTTCATTGTTAGCCTTCGCCGTTAGAGGGTGTTCTGATTTGTCATCTTTAAGACAGTTTAACAATCTTTAATTTTTAATGACCTAGTTATTCTTTACTAAAATTTAAGTCTATAGTTGGTTTTATACGTTTCTCAAACTGCAATATCAGTAGCAGGTTGATGTTTTAATTTTTCAACTTTGACAAAACTGTTTTCAACGTCTTTAACAATTTTAATAGATATTACTACTGACGAAGATAACTGTAAGTGTTATCGATACGTTTAGATTGTATAATTAGAATACACCGTTAAAAAAACACAAAAAAGATAAGTATTTTATTAGGAATCCGAGATGATTTCCTATTGGATTTCCTATGGTGCGTCTGACCATTCACCACACGGTATGTTTTATATCAAAAAGGAGAAATACTTTAATTATGTCTGAAGGTAAAATTCAATGGAATTTATCGATTTTCTGTTTATAACAAATCCACTATATTATGACTCAGTTGGGTTTTATAATATTGTAATGAATTTTTTTTTGTGAACTTCTTAAGAACTACATTATCATCATGGATAACCATTGATAACAACTACAAAAAATTCCTAAATTTTTGTTTTTACTTTCCTAAAATATGAAAATAGGAAAGCAGGTATTAATAAACATTTAGTATCAAGATGATTAGCATTTTAAATGAAAGCATTTATAATAACTGGGAAAAATTCATTAATTGTTAATGTGCATTTGTCACTAACACCATAAATAGTAACTACCATCTTTGATCATAAAAACAAGATTATATTACTTTTTGACGTTAATAAAGCAGTTACCATTATATCAAAAGGGTTTATTTCTAAAATTTGCAAAGCTTTAAAGTGCTAATAATTTGATATCTCTTGTAAAATTTATGCTTAAAATAGCTTTCATACAATTTAAAATTATGTTAGAACTTTCATAAACCTGACACTCTAGAGATGCGGCAACCATCTCTTGGTGAAAGGTAACTATAATTAGGTTACTGCATTCATTTGTTTCGCCTTTTCTTCATAAAAAAGTACTTTATGTCATACAAGCTGGTTTGTTCTTGTAGGATGTATCACATAATATTCTTATTTGTACGTCATGTTTTTATTTGTATTGCATAATTAAGGTAAAACTTGTTTTAATGGTATTCTTAAGAGAAATTACTGTATAAAGCTCAGAACGTAGTATAATAGAAAATCATGCTGCGCGTAAGTATTTTGTAACAGCTTTGCAGAAATTCTTGCCAAGTTTTAATGTTAGAAATTACTGAAGCGCAGTTCTCCATAATTTCTTTGCAACTGATACTATCTCTTTAAATTATTTAGTTTCTGTCATACTTTGTTCATTTAAATTAATACTTGCTACATTTACATCGGCATAATTAATTAAGGGCACATTTAATCACGAATTCACAAAAATTTAACTGTGTAAAACTAACATTATTACTTTTACGAGAGAACCTAATGAAAATTGTTATCCAAATAATCTGGGGAATTATTCACATTAATAAAAATGTTCGAAAAAAATTGATGTTTTTCCTAGTTTAAAGTGCTATAAAGCTAACAAAAGTGGATAAAATAACATATTCGATAAAAACAAGCTTTCATTTTATCCTGGTTTTTTATAAAACTGTCCAGTAGCTTTTTTAATTACATTCCTATCATGTTTACATTTTACTGTAAAAAGAGCAACGTAATTGCTTCATGGTTAAAGGTTACGAAGGAATTAGAACCGTTTATAAACATTGATATTTGCGATCACCATTACTCTTGACATTATATGAGCGTTTTCACAAATAATTCTGCTTAATAAAAATCTACATCGCTCTGAAACATAAAAATGAATCATGATAAAGGTTACATATTAATTTTCAATTACGGACGACTTTCTTATTTAATGTGTTATTTATTTTTTATGACTTTTTTCCAATATTTAATAAAATTTTTCAGAATTTTAAAATACATTTTTATTCACAAAGGAAGTAGGTAGAAAGCAATTTATATAAATAAATTAAAAGTATTTAGGTAGGTAAAACCAAGATCAAACATTTAAATTTTTCTGTAAGCTTCAAGCAATACAACAGTCGGTTTATTTTTATTTCTCTATTCTCTATAGCCAACTTTGATACCGATGATCGGTTAAAATTTGGTTTTATCAATGTTCAAACTCGTGGCATTATATATCGTTCTTATTAAAGATTTGCAATGGCTATATTATAACCTACTGGGTTTATAATATTGCACAACCGGCATTAAAATTCAAACATTAACCTGGTAAAGCAGTAGTAAAAAAGTCACTTACTCACCGGCATTTACATTTTTACCTTCCCACCTACATATACATATGTAGGTATAGGTTATGCAATCCACTTTTTTTTCACTATCGCTAAATCGACTTATTAGCTCATTTTACAACTTTTGGACAAGTTTCGCCAAGATCGGCCATGATATCTGGATGTGTGTGTGTGTATGTGTCATGCGTGTAGTGTGTGTCGTGTGTGTGTCGTATGTGTCATGTGTGTCGTGTGTCGTAGTGTCGTGTGTGTCGTATGTGTCGTGTGTGTCGTGTGTGTCGTGTGTCGTGTGTGTGTGTGTCGTGTACTGTGTGTCGTGTGTGTCGTGTGTGTCGTGTGCGTCGTGTGCGTCGTGCGCGTCGTGTGAGTCGTGTGCGTCGTGTACACCGTGTACGTTGTGTGCGTCGTGTGCATCGTGTGTGCCGTGTGTGTGTCGTGTGCGTCGTGTGCGGCGTGTGCGTCGTGTGTGTCACGTGTGTCGTTTGTGTCGTTTGTGTCGTGTGCGTCGTGTGTGCCGTGGGTGTCGTGTCACGTGTGTCGTGTAAATCTAAATCGAAAGTGCTGTTTGTGGCAAATAAAAAATTGTCTCGCAGTAAAGGAGTTAAAGTTTTCATGAATGACAAGTTACTAGAAAAGGTTACCCACTTTAAGTACTTAGGTGTTTATTTAGATAATAAGTTTAATTTCAATCTACATTTTACGAATATAACAGAAAAATTATACACATGCTATTAAAATCGGCAAAATGTAGCAAGGGTCTAAATCATGAAGTACTCTCTATTATTTATAAAGGTGCCATCTTGCCATTGCTTACTTATGCTATTTCGGTTTGGAAAGAAGCTTTAAAGAAGAAAATTATTCAAATAAAACTACAACGTTTACAAAGATTAATAAACTTTGACCCGAACTGAGTTTGGTGAAGGGGTCGAGTATGTTGAGGTTTCGGATTTTGTGTAGGAGACCGGCGTGCCAGATCCTGTCAAATTGTAACAACACATTTCGAGTTGTATTAAAATATACCGTAATTTGTTTTCGTTCATTCAGTTGTAAATATAAGAAAAAATGTATTTATTAATGATTTGTAGCTATGTGGTAGGTAACTTAATTTGCATTTCGGTGTGTTGAATATCTTTTTAGGGGTTTACAGTGCATATCTTCTTAATGGTTTATACTCCCACTTTAAATTATTTTTCTGCTCAATATGCTCGCGCAATACGTCATCGTTGACTTAATTCTTTGCGCAAATATTTTCGCTCACGGCTACATCGTCATATTCAAAGCATCCATTTTTTCACTTCCTGATGAATGTTGTGTGTGCAAGAAGCTTTTTTTGGGTTTTCACCTAAATTTAGTGAAAGTGCCATTGATTTGATGGTAGGATAATTTAACGCATTATACAAAAAATTAAAACAGTTGCTCTTTTCAGGCACTTTTACTTTTATTTTCTTTTATTTTCACTTTTATTACAATTTAAGTACGCATTTAATTTTACTGCTACGTACGCTTTCATTTTATGATTGCAATTTTGTATTGGAAATTTCAAGAAAATGCATTAAACGGATTATTCCATTTCATGAAGATAAATTTATGAGAAATAAAATTCCAGTTTGGGTGTGGTTGACAACATAAAAGCATTGTTATTGCAATATATTGCGCAATATTGACATAAGGATTACGTCATCTTGGTTTGCATTTCTGCAGTTTTTTTTATAATACCAGGGGTTCTCAAGAAGATGTATTGTATTTTGTACAGGTATTTATATTTAATGATTATTAGTATAAGACTAGAATTTTAAGATATATTTTATATAACCCTAATTTAACTGTTAATAAACATAGTCTGTATATTTTTTATTTTTTATATTTTGATAAAATTTTTATTGTAAAACTCGGTTTAGTTATTCCGAGCATTATGAAAAATAACTTGGCATCCGAGATCATTTTTATTAGTGTTACATTGCAATTTTTTTTATATTTATGTTCAGTGGAAGTAATCTAGCAGAAATTGTGGTAATTAAGCAAATCAAAATAAGGAACCACCCTACGTTAATCTTCCGACTGGGAAGAAGGTATTATTTTTGGTGAATGGTTTGTATCTCCAGTTTAACGATTTGTTTTTGGAGAACTTTTACTCTTATTACTTTATTATATTATTTAAAATTTATACGATTACCATTTACACCACTTATTTTATAAAATGCTTGCTTAATGTCCAGAAACACAGCCAGATTGCATTGATTGCGATTTAATGCTTGGGTGGTTTCCGTAACCAGCTTCAACAAGGGATCGTGACACGTTCGGTTGGGACCGAAGCCGAATTGGCTGTTGGGAAGGTGGTCCATGAGTCGCCTGGATAGAATCTGATCAAAGCATTTTCCGAGAGAACTGAGGTGGGAAATGGGTCTATAGGAGGAGGGTGTGGTTAGGTCGGAGTGGGGTTTGGGTATCATTACGGTGGATGCCAATTTCCAGTCCGTTGGGAAGTGAGATAGGATTAGGCATTTATTGTAAATGTCAGCGAGTAATCGGAGGACTGGGTCGAGTAGGTGTCGGAGGATTTTTCGATTTAGGTCATCATGACTGAATTTTTTCCCTTTTTTGAAATATGAGTTGACCTGGTCGGGTGTGATGGGGGCATAGAAAGGATTCTCGTTATCGAGTTGGATTTCGGGAGGATTAAGGGTACGCAATTCTTCAAGGCGACTCTCGAGGAGTGCCTTAAACTGGTTGTAGAATCGGGGATCGGAAAGTGGATTGGAGGTGGGGTCCAAAGAAATCGGCCTTTTCTTGATCGGAGGAGATTGGGTTCCCCTGAAGGTCGGCTAGGTGGGATTTAGGGTTTACTTTCCTTCTGGTCAGTCTATCGAACTGTTTACAGAAGAATGTCTCATTTCTATAACCTAACTGAGAGGTGGTTTTGGTCCAGGAGTGTTCGGAGTGTTTGTTTGCTTCTCGCCTGATAAAGGCGTTAAGGCGATTGTGTTCAGTCTTGAGAGCCGGATCCCTAGTTCGCAAGAATTGACGATAGATTTCTCTTTGAGCCAGTTCACGACGTACCGTGGGAGCGGATTGCGGGAAATGTCGATGTTTTTAAGTGGGACGGAGATATCGACCGCTTCCGTAATTACAGAGGTTAGGTATCTTATAGTTCGTTCGAGATCTTGGGTCGTTAAAAGATTGCTCGTTGGAAGGTTGCCACGTATATAACCATCACACTGCATAAAACGGGAGAAATGAGTGAGCTCGGCTAAAACTCAATCAAACGGTCCGAAGACCGCAGAGTATTCAGATACATGGGTGTTTTGGAGGTATCGATAAAATAGTTTAAGTTAGAATCTGGTTAGTGAGGAAAGAACCGAAATAGGCACCATAAGCTTTAAAGAAAGAAGGAACAGAAACTAAGTTCTTATTCCTTGAAAGAGGGAGAGAGCCTGTAGAGCTTGAAACAGGGAGTAATAGGAATAGTAATTAAGTGAAAATTTCCTTAACAAACGTAAATTTATTTTTTTCTTTAACTTCCCAACAAAGGAGGCAATAAGCCAAACGTTATTGTATAGCTATATAAATATATGAATAATAAATGAAATAAATTATACGCGGTATGTATGTTATCCCCAAAACAAAAAAAAATATAAGCTAAAATGAGATTGACGATGGCAAGTCGTGAGATTGTACTTACGCCCACAGTAATTTATAATTTATAATTATAATACCAAAAACAACAATAACCCTTCCGACCGACGCAAGATCTTACGTACCTTAGCCTGAAAGGGCCAATTTCATAAACCTATTAAATCAGTTACTTACAAGAAAGAAAAATTAATTACTTCAGCCTTTCGTTTAACAAAACTGAATATAATCCCCTTTTGGATTAAATTACATAAATACAATTGGAAATGCTTGTTCAGTCCACTCAATTTATCTCGAATAAAAAATTATTAGTAATTAAGCCAGTTTAAATTAGAAAAAGGAATATTTGAGTTGCAGAGTAGCATTTAAACTAGCACAAAATCTCGCGCCAACAGTTGACATGATTCAATATCACGATACACAAAAAGTAACACCTGGTATAAACATAAAAGTTGCAGCAAAGCTACTGCGCATGACCACATGAACAGTAGCACACAATTATCCCCAAAATGGAGGTTGTACATGAATTCCATACTGGGTGTAACACAGAAAACCAATTTTAACAAAAATTATTAAAAATTTTGAGTGTTGATTGTGCGTAAAATATTAAACAATGGTTTAACTAACATATAGCAGTTCTACATGAGAGAAACTGTGTTAAAATTAACTGAAGTCGGGTATCTAGCTGACACCGAATTTACACTACAGGTAATATGTTTTATAAATACTAGCTGACACAATTAATATAAATGTATTTAATTCCGTTGTAGGCGATCGTAACCTGCTGAAGGCAATTTAGGTACGAGTTGTATTCGGAGGCAAAATTGTTTGTCAAATACTTGCTAACAGAATTAAGGTAAATGCACTTAATTTCGTTGTAGGCGATCGTAATCTACTGAAGGCAATTTATACATGCGATAAAGGAAAGAGCTGACCTGTGTTTGCGAGTACTATGCGTTATTCAAGGTAGTCCGGATTACACCAGCTCCAGTATAGGTGTAACCTCAACGATCACGCGATCCCAAGTACGTGAGATACAGCTGACCACAGTTTATCAGCAGCACAATCCAAACAATAAACCGAAGAGATACAGAACGGGCAATCTTGTGACAACAATAAAGACAAAACCAAATGTAAACATGAACTTTGATGTAATCGTAACGGTAAAGTTATATGGAAACTTAAGTGCTAAAACGAATGTAAAGGATTAAAACGGTGTTTATACAGTGAGAATATGTTACCTCTAAGGACAAATGCGACCATTAACGTAAATGCCTTAACCAATTGGTTACATCTATTTCTTTGAATAAGTAATATGAAATTTTTTTGTGTTTGAAATCGGAAAGAGAAGTTCTAATTACAACGAGGTTAACGAGAACTGATACGACTTACCGAGAATGTGTGGATGTAGTAAATTATTTCTTATACATCCGCCTTTAATAGCGATTGTATCACTTCTACACAACAAAGCGATACTATAAAACATTATGCTTAACATCTACGAAATAGAAAAAGAAAATTTTCTAGAAATTTAAAACATTCCACAGCAATAGCGGTTTTGAAAAGAAAACCAACGCCTCTAGAAACAATTTTACAACTTGCAAAATATTCCGATAAAATCTTTCTTTGCCACAATAGGATTTTATGTATTGTTAGAATAAACCGTTATTTATACAGTGTATTTATTAAGAAATAGACCCATCTATATTTTGAAACAGCAAAATAACACCCCTTAACAGAGTTAAGTATACCAATCACCAGAACTACCTATAGCTGGCGCTATAGGTATTAATTGAAATCAGTTTTTGTAAATGATTAATAACTACAGAAAGCTTTAATACGTTAAACTAGCGGAACTAAAAACGAGTAAGATTTTGAAATACAAAGGTGGATACGAGAGAGAAATAATTTTCGTATAGCGTAGAAACGTACACGCCATAAAAAAAAATCATATGTGAAGTAGAAATCAGCAACAGTAAAGGAATAATTTTGTACAACGTATAAAAGTAAGCGTGCTGAAAGAAATTATTTAATCCATCATTATAGTAAGGAAATAGATACGAGTAAGCTTAAAGCACTTTACTAAATGTTTAAGTCACAGATACTTATTTAAGGTAGCTTTTAGAAACGGTAACCAGATAAAATGATACAATCGACACTATATCAATTTTGCACGTTACAAGGTTGTTAGAGAAGTGTTCGTAGAACGCATTAGTCTGCTCTCGAAAAGTCTTTAATGACTGTGTATTGAGGAGGTGTAGGGGGAGCTGGACAAAATGAAGTTTTGACCAGTAGTTGTATGTGATCTGATGTGATCATGGTGCCTAGGAACCACTCACGATCTAATTAGTGTGTATGGGTTCGGAAACTATGGTATGATCTACTATTGAGGCACCTAAATGTTCGAAATATGTTGGCTATGCGTTAGCGATTCGCAAGACCGGCAACTGCAACAGAGCCGGTGATAGCCTGTTACCGTTGACATTAGTTGCGGTGTCACCGAATTTGATGTGGCAGGCATTGAAATCACCTAGGATGAAAGCATTAGGAAGTCTGGAGGCGTAGGTTCGAGGGTTGCCATCTTCGAGGGAGATCTGGGAGGTTCTCGACGCTTCCGGCACTTAAAGGAAAAGGTAGGGTGTTTCCCCGCAGTTGTTACCCTTTGGGTTAGCCGAGGATTTGCACGAGGAGGATCTGTAGCTTTCACCACAGGTAGGGCATCGGATGGAGCAGGAAGGGCACTCCTCAGCGGTACGTCCTACCTGCGTGCAGGTATATCAATACTTGGGGAGAAGTTGCGGGATAAGGGTCGCAACTACAGTGTCGCCCGACCATCACGACACCGCGTGCGAGGAGGACGTCGAGGGTGGTTTTGGATGGGGTTATGACGCGGACTAGGGACGAGGCGTTTGAATGGGAGCGTGTGCGTGTGGATGGTAGCGGCCAAGCGAGGGTGTGTGCATATGTGTGTGTAGGTGTCGGTATAGGTGGTCGGGCGGCGTCAAAGGTTGGGGATACAATCGTTGGTGGCAACCGTGCTTCACCATTTCGGCTGTTGTTAGTGGAGATTTAGGAAATTAAAAAAGACAATTGTTTTAAGGGAAGGGCGGGTTTCCGCCAAGTTGCATCCTCACATCCCGAGGATAAAAGACTTGGAAATCAGAGACCCAATAGGAATGGAGGAAAGCAAATAAAAATTATTAAAAAAATATTTTTTATTAACCTATTCTGACTGCCCAGCGTCGATCATGGTGTTGGCGGTGTCCTGGGTGCTTCTTTTATTCTTGTGTTCTTCGCGTTATTGCTGCTGTATTCGGGCGGCACCTCTTGCTGCTAGGCTGTGGATCCTCTTCTGATGACCGCTTCTTTGTATTATCTGTATGCCAAAGCAGTGACGGATCTAACACCGAAACGGCGAAGATCACGACGCACGAAACTTTTTTTGAAATTAAGAGTTTATCAATAAAAATTACAAAAGCTCTTACGCGAGAAGGGGCTTACGTTCGAGACCGAGGTTCAAACTGCCCTGTGAATTATAATAAAACTTTCGTTTTTATACTTCGTACAGAAGTGTGGTTTTGGTAAATTAGACGCGATGTCTATTGCACATATAGAGGGCTGGTGTGTACGCAAACGTAATGTTTGTTAACACATTTGATTTCTGATATTGAATAAATTCTTGTATATTAAAAATTACTATTCATTTTATTAAATACATAAATAAAAAGTTTACTTCGAGTAGGATTAGAACCTCCGACCTGTACTTTGCTAGAGTACCGCGCTAACTATCTGCATCATCGAGATACAAGCCCCAATCGATGTAAACTTTGTCTTTATGTATGTAAAACTGCCGTAAATTCTAAATATAATATATATAACATATCAAAGCAAGCTGCTGCTGCAGGTCGTTGCACCAAAACGTTCTGCAAGATATTTGCTATATTCTTGCCCAAGGATAATTTTGTTCTCTTACTGCTTGCAACCATTACAAAATGCTAGTATGTAACTAAATGTTACAATAAACTTTTAAGATTATATAAATTAAATCTGTTAACGTAATTTCGAAAAAAATGGAGGTGGTTGGCCCGATGCACTGACCTGTGCAGGCAAAGGTTATGAAATCACTCTTCGACGTCACAATTTAAATCTAAAACTAGAATTTTCAAGGTCATATATATTTGACCTTGAATGTTGTTTGTATGGACTATATAAGCAGGTATAGAGTAGTTTATACCAGTCAGTATATTTTGCTCATGATGAGAATTGTAAAGCTAAAGTACATCTGTAATCACTTAAATTATTATTAATATTCACATACCAGTTATAATAAATCAATAAATAACATATTTGCTGTCCATTACTGAATAATCGGCAGCGTGTGGTATCATATTTTTGCGTTGCTGGATACAGCTTTTCAAGGTAACTATGAGTGAGATTATACCAAGTAGTAGTGATAGTGTTAATTTAACAAGACGTATTATTCCATTGTTAAAAACAAAAAAACGAATTTGTAAAGAAGATCCGTTTAAGTAACACTAACATTAAGTTGTTGCAAGATATAATTCAAAATAAAATTTATTTAGGGGTAAATGAAAATTTGTTTAAGCTCGAATGCAATGCTTCAGAGAAAACAGGTAGTGGAATTGTCAATATCACTAAAAAACGTACAGGTAAATTAAGTTGGTACTCTCTAGATTCATTCTTTAATGGTAGGTTACTTACGGGAATTATAGTCAATATAGCATCAAGGACCCTTTTATTTTTTTACAAAATGCATACAATAGTTTTGCACGAAAGGTTAAATTAATGCTAACGCAAAGGTGAATGTGGTTTTAGCCTGCAATCTCATGCAACATCAAAATCATCGAGTTGAAGACTTTTGCCATAAAAAATTATGTCATTGATATTACAACCAGTTTATGTGAGTGGCATAATGAAAACGTTTATTATAAATCACAACAAAAATTAGAAGAGTTTTCCAAAAGGGATTTCGGTTGTGCATTACACGAAGTTTTACATTTAAAGGTGAATATTAATAGCTATGCTCCATTTAGAGTTGGAGTTTCGACTTACTTTAAAGTACCTTCTTTCATAACAGTAAAGGATGCTGTAGTGAATGTTAAAAATGATGACGAATATTGCTTCCTGTGGGCCGGTATTTCGGCATTATATCTGGTGCAACATAATTCCGATATAGTTTACAGCTATCCTCACTTTACGGATCTTTTGAATTATGATTCAACTCGCTTTCCCATTAAGCTAGATGATGTAAAAAAATTCGAAAAATTAAACAACCTCTCCATTAATTTGTTTTGCATTCAGGGGAATGGTATAGTACCACTGGCATTAAGTGAAAATGAAAATATTGTCAGGGAACCTATAAATCTCTTAGTATTTTCTGCCAATTATCATTCTGCAGGTTCTATTACTGATGCTAGTAATACAAAAAATAATACTGTTTAGCATTTCACGTGGATTAAAAATATGTCATCTCTTTTTTCTAAACAACTATCTAATAAGCAGTGCAAGAAATTTATTTGTTTTCGATGTCTGAACTACTTTTCTGCGGATGACCTTCTACAAAAACATGTCATTTAATGTCATCAACTTAATCGATGCTCAGTCAGGCTGCCTACCGAAGCAGAAATGTTTCAGCTGTTCAAAAATTTCCCATTCCAGGAAATGGTACCGTTTGTAATTTTGCGGATTTAGAAAGTGTTTTAGAAAAGTGCACAAATTCAACATGCCCTATGGATAATACTTTATTTCATTCCAAACATAGACCCTCCATCATTGCTTACTACTTGAAGTGTTCATACAATGATTCTTTATCCCGATTTAGTCTTTTAATGGTTTGTTAAAGAGCTTCAAAGTATTGTACACTGGATTACGGAAATAATCAGTAAAATAATTCCTATGAATACTTTAACTCTCAGCCTAGTTGAACACTTTGAAAGCACCACGATGTCACATTTGCGGAAAACCATTTACTGATTATGATATAAAAGTTAAAGACCATAACCATTTTACTGGAGCATTTCGAGGAGCATCACATCAGAATTGTAACCTAAACTATAAATACTCCAACATTCAACCAGTTGTATTTTACAACTTATCGGGTTATGATTCACATTTCATCATTGGAGAAATGGCTAGGGTTCCCGGTTCGATTTCACTGCTGCCCATAAACAAAGAAAATAATAGGAGGCACTAAAATTAAGTTTAGATTTATTGACTTTCAGATTTATGAGCAGTAATATTGTCAGACTATTTGGAAAATAGTAAAAAAGTGATTACCCACGCTAATTGTAACAATAATGAAGAATTTTGTTTACAAGTGCGCAAAGCTATCTTTCCTTATGAGTACCTTGATACTTGGGATAAATTAAGTTTTTTAAATCTTACTCAATGATGCGAGTTTTGCACATGCGGTTAACCTTTGGAACGGATTTAATACTAAATCATTAGGAGAATACTCAAATTTGTATCTAAAAGTACACGTTCTACTTTTAGCGGAAAATTTCGAACATTTTTGGTAAACCCGTTTAAGTAGTTACAAACTTGATCCTCTGCACAACTATATAGCCCCCGATTTAGGATTCGATGTTATGCTTAAAATTACGCAAGTAAATTTAGAATTATTTACACACATTGATATGCTAATGTTTATTGAAGCAGGAATTAGAGGCGGTGTAGCTCAATGTTCTAATCGGTATCCAAAGCTAACAATAAGTACATGGGAGACAAATTTGGTTTCACTTCCGAAAGTGTGTATTTAACGTACTACGACGTAAATAATTTATTTGGAGCCACCATGTCAGAATTTCTACCATTTTTCTTTTGTTGATGAAGCTAGTTTTGAAAGTTTGGATTTAAGAAGCCATCCCGATGATTCGGGAATTGGTTATATAATCGAGTGTGATTCAGACTAGCCCATAGAATTACATGAGGGTCACAGTGATCTATCATTGGCACTTGAACATATGGTTCCACCCGTACCTGATTCAAATTCTAAAATTAAAGAACTATTGCTTACATTGTATCCAAAACGTAATTACGTAATTCATTACGTATATTTAAAACGTGGATTGAAGTTGGTAAAATTACACCCTATATTACGTTTTAAACAGTCCCCATGGCCAAAGAAATATATCGATTTAAATACCACCTTGCGCGAGCAATCTTAAAATGAGTTTGACAAATTTTTTTATAAATGATTGATTAATAGTGTTTTTGGGAAGCTGGTGGGAAATGTACGTAAACATAAGGACATACGTTTAGTAACGAAATGGGATGGTCGCTATGGTGCTCGTGCTTACATATCAAAACCAAATTTTCATAGTAGTACAATATTTGATAACGTTATGCTTATAATTCAAATGAATAAGCTAGAAGTGTATTTCAAAAAAAGCTATACATGCAGAATTCAGTGTTTTAGACGTTTCAAAAACTTTTTTACACAATTTTTATTACGGTTACACGCTACCTAAGTTTTATAATAATGCTAATCTCTTGTACACGGATACGGAGTCTCATATACGCCTTTTCAGTTCCTGATATCTATGAATGCATTAAAGAAGACATTGATAAATTCGATACATCTGATTATAGTTGTGACAATATCTTTGGAATTCCATTAGTAAATAAAAAAATCCCTGGCTTAATGAAATCAAAACCAAATTTTCATAGTAGTACAATATTTGATAACGTTATACTTATAATTCAAATGAATAAGCTAGAAGTGTATTTCAAAAAAGCTATACATGCAGAATTCAGTGTTTTAGACGTTTCAAAAACTTTTTTACATAATTTTCATTACGGTTACACGCTACCTAAGTTTTATAATAATGCTAATCTCTTGTACACGGATACGGAGTCTCATATACGCCTTTTCAGTTCCCGATATCTATGAATGCATTAAAGAAGACATTGATAAATTCGATACATCTGATTATAGTCGTGACAATATCTTTGGAATTCCATTAGTAAATAAAAAAATCCCTGGCTTAATGAAAGACGAAAACTATGGCGAAATTATGTTGAAATTTGTAGGACTTCGTGCAAAAATGTATGCTTACACTGTTGATGAAAAAAATCAAAGGGTTCTACCCGAGCAAGCGTCAAACAGATCACGATAAATGATTATAAACATATTTTGTTTGGTAGCGTAATAAAGCGAAATCAACATCTGATACGGCCAAAGAAACATGATATGTTTACGATCAAACATAATAAAGCAATACTTAATCCTTACGATAAATAAACGATCAGTAAATTTCAATTTCACTAATACTAGACCTTGGGGATTTAACTTGACATAGCATTTTATTCCTCTTCTGTTACACAGAGAGAACAATTTTATCATTATGAGTAGTAGTAATATTAAAAACAAGTTGAAGGAGGAACTATGGTACAGTACTGATCAAATCTACAGAAAGTACCTGAAGCGTTCTTTGATGGGAAGTGCTCCTCCGAAAGCTATTTATGTGTACTGAATATATTACAACATATTGTTATACCTGACGATTGTTTTAACTGGTGTGCTATAAACTCAAAGTGTGCGAATGAAGTTATTATTATTAAGACGTTATTTGATAAAAAAATAACTTAGACACCATTAAAAGTTTTATGAAATTGTGTCCTGATAAAGGTTACAATTCATTAACTTTTAATGAAGTAGATAGGATCTTAGAATTTACTTGGTGACATACCGCTTAAAATGTACGTATACAATTTATTATGGGGTCATAATTAATTGTGTATTTCAACAAATGTTAAATCTAGCTTAGAAAATATTAGTTCTGCTTATAAAGGCACTTTATCTATTATAACTGAATCTATTGGGAAAGCGGCATATTATGCTAATTACAAGCGCCTCGATATTTTGATTGAAATATTATTAGAACAAAACATAACACATACTTTTCAACCGTGGAAAAACGCGGAGCACCACACAATTTTTTACTGGGGATTAGAAAGCATCGATAAAGGTGAAACAAATACAAATTCCTGCTCAGGATGAACATGTGGAACGGGCGTAATACCCTCAGATACCACTTTTGTTTGTTTAACCCGCTCCAAAAAATAAGATTCGAGTTCTTTTAAACCTTTTTATAATATCAACATTATTAAAGAAAATTTAGTACCTGAGATGATAATTTTTTATTTCGTTTTATTAAAACGAAATGGGTTCAATCTATAAAGATATTATTTACTGGTTAATTTTTACTTTGCTTGCTAATTAATCTCGGTTTGCGTAAATGAGTTTTTGTTTACTAGCTCCTTTCTTAATTGGTCATACCGGCTAACTCAAGTTAAGATAAAGAAACGATTTCTGTTATCATTGCCCAAAATTATACTCATTTCGATTTATTTATTTATCTGAATTCCTATTGAGTTGACTTCTTTCTGCATTTATATATTAAATATTTGTATAAGCTTTTAATATTAATAATCATTAGCAATAAAAGTAAATCAAACGTTATACTCATTTAATTAATTTCTAAATCTGAACGAAATCGCATCAATATGTTTACAATTATTTATAGAATCAAACCAAAATCCACAATAACCTTCTTAAAGCTAACATATAACAAATAAAATCTTTATGAGAATTAAACGATTATTTTTGTTTAATTGTCGTTTAATTATGGTAATCAAATGTAAAGCTTGGAGAAAATCAAACAAAAGTTTTATTTATTAACACAAACAAAAAGGCTACTGATGTAATGCTGGCGCTTCTTTGTCCGCTGATAAGGGGTCTCAAAAAGGTTAGAAATTGCTCTTCGGATGATGTCACTTCCCGGCACCCGGTCACTGCTTTTGTATTGTTTTCCTTATCTTTTTTTATACCCGTGTGTAGTTGAATATGCGTCTAATTTTCTTTAAGTAATGATTTTGGTAAATAACTGTTCGATATATGACCACTATATAGTATTTACTCTATCGTTCAGATTTAACTACAAATAGGCTGCGCAAAAAAATGCAGGCTCTTTACAAACAGCGAAGGCTTCCTTTTTACAACCTCAATAAATTCGATTTATTGTCCGTTCTGAGACATACAGTGCGCGTTATCTTCACTTATTACGTCAGTTTTTATTATTTTAATAAGGAAGGTAATTTTTTACTTCTTCCCTATCACCGCTAATTAATTCTTATTTGTAATTTTAACACTTTATAGGGCAGCGTGACTACACAATATCACCCACACCGCCTATCTGTGGTCGTTCCCTATATGCGACTGACTTAAAAACTGAATATCATTATTATGACAACGTCATCCCTTCCCAACATATTAATGCACTCGCAATGCCGCGTATTTTAAATATTTTCATATTGACTATATAGATAATTTATTAAAATAAACTCGAGCTTTTTATATTATTATTAATTACATTCA